>JAJOOO010008288.1:0-44588 GCA_029582685.1 Solanum piurae | reverse complement strand
AATAGACTCCATGGCCGGTGACTCAGCTCCAACATCCCGAATGAAGGCCAAATAAGATAAACAACCCCGGTCAATCATCCTCTGAGCCCGAATATGAGATATGACCCTGTTGGGATACGAACCACTAGTCCATCTCCACTCCACTCTAGGAATACCCGGAATAGCTAAGGTGACAGTCTTAGCATAACAATCAAGAAGCGCATGATAGGGGGAAAGCCAGTCCATGCCCAATATGACATCAAAGTCTAACATATCAAGAAGAATCATATCCACCCAAGTCTCATACCCCGATAAGAAAACAAGACAAGATCGATATACTCGATTCACCACTAAGGGTTCACCTACGGGTGTAGAGACTCTATTAGGCACAGACATACGATCACAAGTCAACTCAAGGCCGGAAGCAAAATATGTAGACACATATGAGAATATAGAACCATGATCAAATAACACAGAAGCAGGCCGATGACAAACTGAGAAGATACATATGATAACTGCATCAGAAGCCTCAGCCTCGGGCCTCCCAGGAAAAACATAACACTGGGCACCTCTGCTCCCACTCTGTGAACCTGAGGCGTCTACCCGAAGCTCTTCCGCCTCTACCAGATGCCTGTCCCCGACCCTGACCCCGACCTCTAGCCGGAGGTGCTGAATCTCTCTCTGGGACCGCGGAGACAGTACGGTGTGGTCCAAACTGAGTCTGATGTGGATACTGACGAATCAAGTGGCCTGGATCACCGCAACCATAACAAGACCTCGGTGTGGGTCCTGACTGTGAAGAACCCGAAGTAATGCTATAACCACTTCGACCCGAACCTGGAGGACCCCGGGCTGCTGGCCCACCCTCGATAGCTGGTAATGACGCATGTACTGGCCTCTGACGCTGGAAAGACCCGCCTCCCCTGTGTGGGCCCCTACCTCCTGACGAGGTACCCGAATACTGACCACCTGTACGGACCCTCTTGGGCCCACCAAAATCATCCCGCTCAAGCAACTCAGGCTCTCTGGCTGCACTCACTATAGTCTGGAAAGAAGCACCATCTCGAGATGATCTGAACACATAACTACGGATAGTGGGAATCAAACCCCTGACAAATCTGCGAATCCGCTCCGGCTCACCCAAAATCAAAGCAGAGGCATGTCTCGACAACTGACAGAACCGAGCCTCGTAATCTGCGACTGACATGTTACCCTGCACCAAACTCTCAAACCTCAAACGGCTCTCCTCCTGTACACTCCAAGAGATGAAACGACCCTCAAAGGCACTAGCAAACTCACTCCACTCCATGGGAGGAGATCCCACTGGTCTCGAACTCATGAAGGTCCTCAGCCACTCCCTAGCGACACCGCGTAACTGAAAGGACACAAATCGGACGCCCCTCTCATCTAACATGCGTACCGCCGCCAACATCTCTCGACTCAAGGTCAAAAACTCGTGAGCATCATCAGTCTTACCACCATGAAACTGAGGTGGTTTCATCTTCTGAAACCGCTCATAGCAGATCTGGTCATCATCTGCCAAGGCCACCTCAAGGGCCGCCGGTACACCTACAACCGGTGCTGGAACCTGTGGTGGCTGAACCACCGGCTCTGGAACCACTGGAATCTGATGCTGATAACCAGGGGCTTGTGCCCCTACCCCAGCCTGTAACCCCGTTGGTATACCTGCTACACCCTGAGCAAGACGCTCCAATAACCCCAACATCCTGTCGAGTCTGTCATCATGAACTGGGGGTGCATGGCCCGCAGGAGCCTGCTCTGCAGCTACTCCAATCTGTGGCTTAGGTGAAAGCTCTCTACCTCGGCCTCAGGCAGGTGCCGCTCCTCTGGCACGGCCTCGACCACGTCCTCGGCTTCTAGCCCGACCTCTACCCCTAGCTGGGGCCTCAACTCTGACCTCGGGGGCTGCCTTCCCCCTAACTCCGGTAGCTCTAGTCCTCGGCATCTGCCAAAAACAACACGCGATACTCAACACCCACGGTAACAACCTCGCACGATAAGAACGGAATGAGAAAGAAAAAAAAAGAAGTCTTTCCTAACAGTCTTCATAGCCTCTCGAAGATAAGTACAGACGTCTCCATACCGATCCTCGAGACTCTACTAAGACTTGGTTTGTACATGTGAGACCTTCGAACCTGGGCTCTGATACCATTTGACACACCCCAAAACCAGATGTGATGGCACGTGCCCAAACCCCACCGGACACGTCAGCCTAACACCCAAAAACCCGACGATACAGAATTTATAAAACAAGAATAAGATAGAAAGATAACCGGAAGTCTTTAAATAAACTCAACATAACCCCAGAATTGGTTGTCACATGTACAAACCTCTGATACAAAATCTGAATAAAATATACAAGTCTCATAGTAAAGTTCTAGAATAGAACAAAACAGTATATATAGATAACTTGAGGGCACGTCTGGAATGAACTGCTACCTCTAAAGTAAGTCTAGAAGCTCTAATCTGAAGATGAGTAATAAGCCGGATCTGATAGAGCTGTCAACCTACACAACTGTGTAGAAGCAAGAGTGAGTACCGAAAGCAACATGTACTCGCAAGTAACCCTAAACTAAGCTAAACTAGCAGCTACAAACAACTCCTTTCAATCCCAACCGAACCACTGAAACTTCATTCTAACAGCGAACCAACAACCTATACTACACAACTCATAATCAACAGATATATCCAACAGTATCTCAACACCAACCTCATATCCTCATATAAGAGCAAATAGACCATATATCACATGAAGAGGGGCAAGTAGGTAAAATTCACACACCACAAACAAAGATGAAGTCAGATGTGATGCAAATGCAATAATGATGTCATGTAGTCGTGATGCATGTTTGTCCTAAGATACACATCTGTTGACGTAATCAGACCGCGCTGAATACTCAAATCAGAACCCATGGGGGCCACACATGGACCATGTATCACCGTCGGAACCAGATCCCATCGGCATCCAAATCGCTAGCCGGAGCTAGTCCATCTCATATATATATCTCTAGCCAGAGCTAGTCTCTACTGTGTCTCATATCCATCCATCCTCATATCAGTGTCTCAGAACTCATGCAACAGATAGTTCACACATGGGATGAATAATGAATATGCATATGTCATCAATCACGATCATATCACGATCACATCATAGTATTACACATGCTCTTCTATCCCCTCAATATCAGTTATCACATGAACTATTTCAACAAATTCAAGTCACATATAACACATTTAGCTCGTTTTATTCCCCATCTTTCATTTACAACAGTTTCAATCAACAAATCAAACCCATCCTCAATCCCCATTACTCCCCAACACAATTAGGAAAGGAGTCATGTGTAGTCTAAGAGTTTAACAAAGTTTAGAGGTCACTTGCCTCAAAACACTTCAACTAGTAACTCAAATTTGAGTTTTACCCTTACGAGCACGCTCCAAATCACCACAATTTATTCATAAATGGAATCCCACAATCAATACGAATCTAACAACACCAAAATCGTGAAATTTGGAGAGAAAGGGTAAAATGGTCAAAAATCTCGCTTCGGAAAAAATATTTCTCGAAATCTAGAATTTTTTTAGTGAAAAATATTCCCCAAGAAATTTAGAATCCAATAGTGAAAACCGTTTTGAAAAAGGAGTTGAAATGAGTTCACAAACTCAATTTTTCTATTGAATTCGGATTAGACAAAACCCCCCAAATTTTACACTTGAAATCTCAAATTTTGATGTTAAAATCCATAAATAATCGATGGAAATCAAAGATATAAGTTGAAAATAACTTACCCAATGAATTCCTTGCGAAAAACCACTTGAAATCGCCTATTTTCGAGCTCTCAAAGTCTAAAAATGGAGAAATGGGTATTTTCAAGTTGTGGGGAAAATAGCTACTGATTTTGACTTTAAAAAGGAAAACAAAACTGCTGTTGCAGCTGAAATACAGCAGCTGAAACACAGCAATAACACCAAAGTTTAAGTCCCCGTTGGACCCTCGGGATTCGTTCGGAATCTCGTGCACACAAACTAAATATGTACCCCCACTAAAATCGACGTTCCGGACTCAATGGAACCGTCGGAATTTGAATTTGAGGGCTCCTTGACCCGAAATTCAATAAGATGCCAAGAAACTAGTTAACGCCTAAAAAAAATAATCGAAACTTAAACGGAGTGTCTAAAAATTCAACCAAGGCTCATTCTAGACTTAGAATCGCCTCTCGAAACCAACGGTACTCTCGAAATTTCAATATGAGCCTCGGAACCTCATATGTTGACCAAAGTCAACTCTTTATCAAAATTTCACAACTTTAGCAACTTAGGACCTCAATTCTTCGTTTCAACTCCAAATTCAACTCCGTAACTTCACACAGACCCGTTTCGACATTCTAAAACTGCCGGGATCGACGGAAATCCGATCCGAGTCTCGAAACTCCAAAAGACTCGAAAAAAAAAAACTTTTTAACCAACTTTAACTCATAAACACTCACATTCTCAAAAACTCAACTTTTTACCAACTTTTCCTCAAACCAACTTTACAACCACAAAACATGGGACTCGGGGCAACTACCGAAAGGGAAAAATAGTCATTTCCACTAAAAGTTACCAAAATGACCTTTCGGGTCATTACAATTAAATAGTGTAGTGGGTAAAAGGTCTTTTCCAAAGTTTGGTATCGTTACTGCAATTTCGGTCAAAGTTCAGATATATTTTCATCCTTTTTCCAACTATTTTTAGGGGTGACAATTTCAGCCCATATAAGTGAAACGAAACCATTTTTCTCAGATTAAATTAAATGAATCACTCATATTTTCTTAAATGGGTAAATATGGACTTCAACCTATTTAAGCTCATACAAATATGGACAAAATGGATAAAAATGAGAATCCATATATACCCATATATAGTCTCTTATCATAAAATCCCTAATTGCACTATTGATTTTTGAAAATAAAATATAAAAAATTGGGGGTGGGGTGTATTGGGGGTGGATGTGGTGGTGGGGGCAAAAAAAAATCAGATTTTTTTATAAAACTTTGTTGAGTGTGGGTGGAGGTGGGGGGCAGGTGGGGGTGGCAGTGGTAGGGGTGGGGGGTAGAGGTTGAAAAACAAATTCAAAAAAGGTCTTTTTAATTATTATTTTTGGGGTGGGGGAGGGTAGGGTTGGCACAAAAAATAATTTTTAAACAAAAAAATTAATTTTTTTATTTTTTCGATAGAAAAAAAAGTTTTTTTAAATTTTTTTTTGGGGGTGGGGGCAGGTGGGGGTGGCGGGGTGGAGGGTAGGGGTTGTCAAATTTTTTTTCAAAAAAAAATCTTTTTAAATCTTTTTTTGGGTGGGTGAGGTGGGGGGGGGGGTTACAGGATGTGGGATGGTAGGGCTAGGGTGGGATGGTAGGGGTTGAGGTATTAACAATTTAGCTTTGATTTAATATTTTTTTGCTCAAGGAGATTAAAGTGGGTTACAACCATTTTACTCAATCCATATTTACCCATATTTTATATTGATGGATTGTGATCCAATCCATTTTAACTCAATCCATATTCAATCTATCCAAATCCGATCTAATCCACCCATTTGCTGAAACAAACTCGATTCCAACACAATCACTATTATATATTTATCGTTTAATACAAGTTACAACTATAATACACACAACAAAGTAAGAACGCACTAACTAAGGAGAGATTAACATAGAAAAAGATAACTAGAAGGGGATGACATACTAGAATAGAGTAAGGAGATGAGAGATAACTGACCAAAGCTTCAACATAATTGCATAACCGTTCTTCTAACTTCTAATCCTTTTTAACAAATGCTTATTGGGCCTGAATCCCAAATAAAAGTCTCTAATAACCCATAGGCCCTTACATAATTAGCTTGGTTCACAACAATACTCCCGCCCTAAAAAAGAACCTTGTCCTCAAGGTTCAAGTCATGAAATTCATCCAAAACTCTCTCAATTATCTGACGAGTAACAATTTCCACACACTGCAATGTAACGAATGTAAAGTGAAACAACACTCCTCCATCCAGCAATAAATTTAGCCAAATAAAATGATCTATATGATCTGATGTGAAGTGCAACTTTATGATGTCTTTGGAGAGTATTAAGGAAATTGGCATTACTTCCATTGCCTCTTGAACATCTTGTCCAACTTTAACTAGAACCATACCACCTCTAAAATGGAAAATGTCTTTGCAACATACTCATCTAGGTTGATATTGATTAACGTTTCAAGCACACCTCATCCAATTCTAGGTGTAAACGATCATTAAGCAGTATAACACCCAATGAAGAGTTGGGGTCGAACCCACAGGGAGCGGTACGTGTTCAAAGGTCAGTTATGGAGTACAAATGTGATCTAAATAGTTATAGAAATAGAAATTATCGAAAAATTCAAGTAACAAAGTCAAAGGGGGTGACAACAAATGTCAGATGGAGGGTTTTGGTTTGCAATTATCAACTACAAAGAAGTCACACAAAACCAAAATAACAATACGGAGAGGAATTCTCGAGATGTGATCGATTATAGGCAAATTTCACTATATGGGTAATTGTAACTACTAATACATAGCTAAATATCAGTGGGTAGGCTAGACTATGAGTGAAATAGTTTTCTTTCAAACAACTATCCCGCTTTAAGTGATTTCTTTCGAACATCAACAATCATAGCAATTAAGAACAACCCACACCTTAATTCATCCACTCTCTCAAGCTAGATGAGTAGGATTGAATTTAGGATTCACTCTCTCGAGCTGAACCCATATCAACCCAATACCTACAAACCATTAATCAAAAGCCTTAGCCCCAAAACTTCTCTCTCGAGCAAGCTAAGAACACAAAATTAGAACTGTATTTGCAAATACATATAATTCATAAATTAAACCTCAGATAATGATTAAACCCACTTCAATATAGCATTTAAGCTAGTAATTTACAATACCTATAAGCTAATTCAACCCATAATCACATGATCGCACTCCAAGAATTAGAGTTTTAGCCAAACATCATAAAAAGATAAAAACGGTTACCAAATCAATTATCCATCAACTGGTAAGAGTATTCAAGCTTTTACAATGCTCCAAATCGAAGAAAATTAGTAACCCACTTGAAAAGCCTCCAAATTGAGTCTGAAAAAACCTTCATTTCTACTGGGAAACTATCAAACTTCAAAAGAAAACTATTCTAAATGGTAGCCAGCCTTCAAATTACCAGTTCAAAATCTAATTTATAGTCGCCAAAAATTAGCCACGAAGGGCCATTAGGCGAGGTAAGTCGGGTTCCTTGAGTGGTTCGACGAACCACCCTTTGCTCTCTTCTATCTCTTTTATGCATTGGTTCTCAACATACTCAAGTTCTGTAACTTTGGGCGATCCATCTTGTCATTGAGGAACTGCTTGGCTATTCGCCGACTGCCCTTTTCCTGTCGCTGACTTGGTTTCTTCCCTCGAGGCTGGCACACTAGAACTTTAGGTGGACTGAAGAGCCATTCGGTGATTCGCCGAGTGGTCTTGGCTGTCAAAACTCTCACCTTTCTCCACTTTTCATCTTGTTTTGTTCCTTTTTGCCTGTTAGCATCCTTGCTTTGCTCCTTAATCCACATACATGAAAATCAAGGCTTTAACATCAGTTTATAGCATCAATTAGGCATTTGAGGACACTAAAACTATCAAAACAAACTCCAAATGAGTCCAAATTTTGGACACATCAAAACCCCCAACTTAAACTTTTGCTTGTCCTCAAGTAAAACTCAAGTTCAACAGTTCAATAAGGATGTCTCAAATAGTGCTGCATAAGACTTAACATGAATGCACACAACAAGGTTCAAATTACTCATACAATGAACAATTGTGTCACGCCCTGAGCCTACATCCTGGGCGGTACTGGCACTCAAGAACCATTGTTCGCCCCAAGTGAACCCTTGGCTTGGCTTAACTCTTAGCGGAAGACTTATTCATGATAAAAATACTTTAAAAAGTAAATTTAACTGCTCAATAGATAACTTAGGATGTATTAAATAACATTCAACTTAGCCAAAGTGGCAACTTAAGATTCAACATAAGCCAATAACAAGATAGTGACAAATGAACTAACTAACTGTCTATGAAGCCTCTAATAACTGAGATGGATGTCGGGACAAGACCCACAAAATCCTAATGAACTAAAATACTGAAAAACAATAAAAAGGGATCCTCCGGAAGCAAGAAGGCTCACCAACAAACTCTGAAGCTTAACTAGAATCAATGATGCACTGGTTGTTGATCCTGGTTACATGTATCTGCATCATAAAATGATGCAGGCCAACTGGCATCAGTACATTGAATGTACGAGCATATGAGGGGAACACTAAAACAAGACAAAAGCTTGAAAGGAATTGAAGAAACATACCTGGTCTCAACTCAACTCAACTCATTTCAATATAAAGCAATAATGTAAATGCAGTATAGAGAAAAACTTTTAAAACATGGATAACAACTCTGTGTATTTAGAAATACAATAGTAACTCTGTATGTATACAAAGATACAATATAAACTCTGGAATGTATATATAAATACAATTTGCTTCTGTATATAAGAATAAAAAATACTTTTGTGGGAGTTTCTCTAACCGACAACCATCACTTAAGAGTTATTGTGATGATACAGTGTTTTGCCTCACGCTGCCAGGGCCGTCCTATACCTTGCCGAGGATATAGATCCTGACTACTAAGTGGATCCACTAGTCTATGCTAAAAAGCACTAAGGAATCATCTAAAAAGTATGGCCCTTTTCTACCCTTGGTGGCTACATGATTTATGGGGGCTGGGAGTTATCTGAACTCTCCTCCATATCGGTGCTCAATACTACTCCCAAAATATACTAGCTCATATGTTTAAAAACATAACTCTGTGGTTTGAGATAATTACTCAAAACTTAACTCAAAGGCTCTCTTGGAAATCAAAGTTTCCTCTCTTGCTTAATTGTGAAAGCATTTACTCTTTACTGAAAAACTAGCTCAAAGGCTCTTTGGGAAATCTCAATTTCCTTTCTTGTTTAAATGTGAAAACATTTTACTCTTTGGGAATACATAGTCCCGATATACTCCTTTGAAGAAATGAAATTCAATCTTTACTCTTTACTTAACTCAAAACTCACGTGTTAAGACAAAGTTAAAACATTTGTAAAAGACATTCGGAAGACTCTATGAACTTCTCTTGACTTGGCTCTTAACTTTCCTTGAGTTTGAATTTATGGATTCAAGGATTGTGATTTGTGATAGGAAAGATCTCATGATGTTTAGGAGTGTTTTTAGATAGTTAAACATGAGAAACAATCAAGAAATCATTGTCTGGTAGAAAGTCCGCGACGCAGAGAAATTTTTTCCAATCCCGAGGAACAGGTCCGCACCTGGTACCCAGATTTACCTGACTTGTTCCTTCTTCGTTTTCTAACCCAATTCGCCTAAATTTGATTCTTTTTCTCAATTTATCTTTAGATTCAGATACCCAGTATATGTAAATAAGAATCTAATCAAACACAACTCTAAAATCGACACGATTCCATCAAGAACTTAACAATTCCATTAAATCTCAAGAACGAAAGTCATTTTCAAGAACACAATTCAAGATTTATCAAACTTTCAACTTTCTAGAACCAATTTCACTGAACTAAACATGATTGGCGTGTGGCTGAACGAACCCAACGCTATGAAAGTCTCACATACCTCTTTAGGGATCAACCCTTGGTGAAACAACTTCGATTTCGCAAGAAATCTCCAAGAACACTTGACTTTTCTCCTCTTTAGTTGTTTCTCTAAAAACCCTAGCGTGAATTTTGAGTGTGTAAACTGAACCAATTCAGTTTACACCCCAAATAAATTACTAGAAACGGATTTAATTAATTGGGTCATGAAAAGACCAAAATACCCTTCTAAAATTCGGTTTTGACTTTCCTTATCTAGACAACTCAACTTCAAATGGGCATATCTCACTCATACGAACTCGAAATTGATCAAACTCGGTGGTGTTGGAAAGATAATTCAAAGATATTTCCTACGGTATCCGTAGAACACCTAATTATTCTGAGCTAGGAGTTATGGTCGTTTGAAGTTCACCCAAAACTCATACTTTGCTTAACTTTGTCAAACCTTCCAAATTTGATTATTTCCAAAAACGGTTTCTTTCTAATTCTAAGTCTTTATAGCGGGGTGTTACAAGTTGTGCACTCAAAAATTAAAATTGTGACTCACCATTATTAAAGATGCTCAAGTTCACAATACTTGCTTCAAATGCAAGTTCAAGCTTAACAAAGGTACTCAAATGCCCTCATAACAAAGATGATTCCATATTCACACAAAATTCTTCAACAATTTAAAGTTTCGGGATCACATATAACTCTCACTCTCACAAAGATAAACACATGCATGACTTCGACCATAGGTTTGCCTTTATTTTCCAATCAACATTTGTTTCAGCTTACTCAAGATCACAAAGGTCTTTTCAAGGTTTGTAACGGGGCTGAGTGTGAAGGTATGGTCATTTAGGCTTAGTGGTTTCTACCTTCATGAAGTATGGTCTGAACATCATTTTCCTCCTTTTCTTTACCATTTCAAACATGCTCATAATCCACCCCATTATTCAACTTCATATGAACTACTGGATACCCCATTTCTTTTGCAATTTCCACTACTTTATTTCACAACTTTCTCATTCTTTTTCTTTCTTCTTTTTACATGGGGGGTTCCATCTTTTTCAAAGCAATCACAAACAGAGGGATTTCTCACATTTCTTAATTTTCCTTCTCCTTTCTCCACACCCCCAACTTAGGCTTTTGGCCTAAGTTGGCTATTCAAGTAAACCATACTTCATGAAAGTTATGGGTGAATGGATAAAGAGAGGTCACAATTGTTCAAGTTTCTTCCAAGAAAAGGGTAAGACTCAAAAGGTGCCAAGCAAGGTTCACACATCTCACAAGGTTGGCCACAAAAGAAGTATATTGTCAAATTGTTTTCACTCTTTAAAATTGTTGCCTAAGATCATTTCAAGTGCTTGCATCACTCAATCAATTGGACCAACGGGGAAAATTCTAGGTGTCATCACACACATGTTCAAAGTAATCTCATTACACAAGGCATTGGTACCAATATCGAACAAGACTCCACACCTTCTAGCTAGCGTGCAATGCTCATCACAAGATACTCATTCAATAACCGGCTAGTCACAACGAGATGCTAAAAGTTCACACATTGTCTATGCAACTTCATTTGCCTCATTGTAGCCGCACATTCATTTTTTTCAATTAAGAGCACTACTCACGTCATTAATATTGATAACAACTGACACTCAAATTTGCACAAGAACAACCACAATCACATACAAAAGAGGTGGCAAAATTTTAAAATTTGGTTCAAAACCATTTTCATTCAAAACAATGTGCAAAAAGCTAAAACATCCACAAGATCAAGATCAAAGCATATATAAATATTAACAAAATAAGCCCAATATTCATAAACAAGTCAAAATCACAAAAGGTAGGTATGGAAATACCTCACCCCACCCAATAAAAAGAAGCAGTTGTCCTCAAATGCAACTAAAAACAAAACAAAGTATAACAAAATAACAGAGATGGAGGGGAAAATCATCCTGCCAGGTTACGCCTAGGTGAAGTATGCATCCCAGTCACTCCATCTGTCTAGGCATCAGTGCCCAATATCTCATCAACTTAGGCTTAACTGGAGCCTGCCATAGAAGTATCCATCAAGGAGGTCTGAACAACAGAATGTACCATAGCCTCCTCTAAATCAGTCAGGCCCTCAAACAGTCTCCTCCTGAACACCAAGCTTCTCCTCATCAGTCTCAGCCTCGGACTCTACAGCCGCATCATCAGCTCTAACCTCATCTTCGGTGGTAGTTGGAGGCACATCAGAATGAGCTGGAATATCTGTGCTAAGGTCATCAGGGATCTCCACAGTCCTAAAAATTAGAGACATATCAGTAACTTCAATTGGTCCATATGTTTCCTCAACTCCGCAATCGCGACTTTAAGGTTGTCACCTCATGAGTAGCTCCCTGACCTCTCTCACACACCTCTATCCTCGCTGTGAGGGTATCATTATAATCTCTGAGAGGTGTCAATGCATCAGTGAGAGCTCTTTCAATCATCTCGGGAACCGCAAACTCTAGCTTGGAGGCACACATATTAGTATAATGGGCTAGGTTCCCCATCCGTAGCAGCATGGCCTGGGTGAGCGGAGGTCGGGATACAGCAGTGCTAGCAGCAGATCTAGGAGGTGGGGAAGTAGCAGAAGAAATCGGAGTCACAGAGGGGGTAGAGCTAGAAATACCTAAAGGCCAGTGGTCAGAGTAGGCAATACTGCTTCTGCAGGTAATGTCTCAATATCAACCATCGGGGATGTATCCACCGGAGTTACCCTCATTCTCTCAGCCTTATCCTTTTGGTACCCGACCTTAATATGCCAGTTGTCAGCAGAGGAGGTGGGAGTCACTTCCACATCTAATTTCTCATCTCGTGGAACACGGGCCTGTCTGCATAGCTCGGTGATCAATACCTAAAATGAAAGAGATGTCTAGCGTTGTTTGGCCCTCATGTCCATATCCTGCCCAATGATCACACCTAAATTTAGTCTCTTCCTAGCAATAATGTATCTAACACATGCCGCCTTTGTGTGGCGGAGGATAGTCTCATTTTGGGATGGCATAATTGTGCTACTAATAAACCTGAACCAATACCTCGCTGCCACATTGAGTTCTTTCTTCTCTATTGGCACTCTTGCCTCAATCCACCTAGGAGTACTGTTAGAAAGGACAGGGGCCATCCAACTTTTCATATCCTTCAATGTTGTTTTCTTGATCATACTTTGGTAGTCATCTGCGAAGTTGTAAGTGCATTCCAAGACGTCATTTATATCATCACTATCACATTTTACCTTCTTCCCCCGGACAACCACATAATCCACTGGTTTGAAGGTACTGGCCTTCCTCTTCCCTTGTGGTACGAAAGCTCCGTAGGCTGAGTAGAACTCCTGGACCTAATTAGAAATGTAGGGACCCCGGGTTTAGTGAAGAGCTAAAATTTATGGGTCTTAAGGGTGATCCATATCTCCTGATACCTGTCCACCACACCATCTGTGGACAACCTCTTCTCCTCAATGATAGTCCTTAGTCCCTCGGCCTTTAGTCTGTTGATAGACCGGGGAGAAGGACCATGTACATGTGGTGTTGGAACCATAGTCTAGGCTGAAGCTGGGGGAGGAGGAGTTTGAGGCACCTAGATCCTTGCCGGATCATGCATCTCCTTGGAGCGAAGATCTGTTCTTCGAGCATGTAGAAGCTGGTCATCCTTAGGCTCAGAGATGGAAGCCTGAGAGTCCTGAGAATCTCCCTCATTGTCTGATGAGGTGAGGTGAGTCACATAGACTCCCTCACTATTAAAGTTGACCTTCGGTGACTCGCCCACGGGCGCCTTGCCTTTTCCTTTGCCTTTTACTCAAGGGGTAGGGAGCTTAGATGCCTTCGCCTTATATGCAGTTGCATCCTCATTTATTACGATTTTTCTTGCCTGCTTTCGGGGTGGCATGTCTCTTCCTGACATTTTGGGTCTAGCCATTTCTGCAAAACGCATAGAAAAGTGTTAGAAATAGTCCAAGAAATATGTAGACATTTAGTTGCAGAAAGACTCGCGGAATGGTTCGGTAAGTTGCTGAGTCACTTAGGCGAGCCAGATCGGGCTCGCCGAAAGTACCAGTGCAAAATTTGTTTCCAGAATCAAGACATGTCAGCGATGTTCAGGGCCAATCGGTGAATCACTGACACCAATCGGCGAGCTAGGAGTAGCCCGCCGAAAGTTATAGTGTATTTAAAGGGTTAGAGGCACAAAAAAGGGTGATCAAGAGAACCTTTCGGCAAGTCGCCGAGTGAACTTGGCGAGCTCAAGCTTCTCACTGAAATTTACTATTTTAAACTCAACTAGACTTTGAAATAAAGGGTGATTTGAGGGATACTTCGATGAACCGCCGAACCACTCGGTGAGCTCAATGCAGCTCGCCAAACAGCCCAACATGCCAGTTTTCAACCCCGCTTCCCAAAATCAAGCTTGCATCGTCCGAATTCAAAATCAAACACAAACACTATTTATTTAAAGGCAGACTCATATGACCCATGCCCTCGGGGTACTCAGACTTCCCCCGATTTGCCAAAATTAACCATTCGACGACTTTTGACCTTAAGAATGACATCAAGCGCTCCATCATTGTGCAAATTACATCATTTGGCACCATTCAGAGTTACTTAGACTTCACCCCGCTAAACCCAACACAAATAAACCGCAACCCAAAAATTTAAAACCAATTTTAACAAACAAGACACGGGAATCGATCAAATTTAAGCCCTTAGGCACACATTTCAATTCAAAATGGGCAATCCAACACATTAAGCATGATTAAAGCAATTTCCCAACATCAAAAAATAACACATTACCTATTGCATTTGATTTCAACCACAAACTTAAAGTATGGGGTTCGGAAAACCAACCTTAATGCCAAATTTCATGTTTGAATTGCTAGACGGCAAAGTTTTCCAATTCCGAGCATGAAATCACACAACAATGCGGGTAAAAGAGTAAACTATGGAAGATTTAAAGTTTGGATGAGAATGTACGAGAGTTAGAAATGAGAGAAGATGAAGGATTTTGAAATTTTAAACTGTTTGGCCTTTAAAACCTTTCAGTTTGCAACACCATCGGCGGAGTAAGTCGTGCTCGCCGACCCACTCGGTAATGCCCCGAGTGGTATTTCCCTCGCCGAGTTTTACAGGACCTCCAACAAATCTTGGGGGTTCAAATGACAAAAAATTCAGGCTCGCTGACCTGTTCAATGAGTCGCTGATTGAGCATTTAGCCCACCGAGTTTTACAGAGTTCTCCTTGAGGCTTGGTGGTTCCAACGGCGGTCCAAATCGGGGCTCGCCGACCTGTTCGGTGGGTCGCCGAATGGACTTTTTCTGACCAAACTACCTATTTTTTGACACTTTTCACCTTTCAACCTGCACAATAAGCAGTCGTTATTCAAAATCAAAAACTAAAACATTAAAAACTTGGGTTGCCTCCTAGAGAGTTGAGACTGATTGAGAGGTCACCGTCTGATTGAGAGTTGAGACATCCTCTTTCATCTCTTTCAACACTTTGTCTGGCCCTTCAACTTTGTTGAGATTGTGTGAGAGCATATCTTCTGTACGGCCACCTTTACATTCCTTGGGCTTTTGCCGCTCATGGAGAGGGACATACCTATCTTTGTCCCCCTCTCTTTCCTTCCAAGTGGCGTTACGATCATGCCAATCTCTGTCACGGTCTCTCCAGCCCTCATCTCTATTCCTACCTTGATTTCCACCTGGTCTTGGGTAGTTTGCACGATAACCTCCTCCTTGATTGGCTAGGAAGTTCACTTTCTCATTGTACATCGCTTCAAATTGTGCTTTATCAGGGTTTACTCCACCAACACCCATAACATTAACACTTTTTGTACCAACACCCCATGACATTTTTAGCCAAGATATCCAACTGGGTCATCATTTTGGCCATGTTTTGGTGTCTGTCTTAATCCTTTTCGATCTGCTCTTTTGTCATTCTAAAATTGAGTGGAGAGACTTGGTCTTCACGAGTGTACCATGCCTATTGATCTTGGCAATGTAATCAAGGAGTTGAGACGCTACTTCATAGGGTTGTTGCATGATACCACCAGGAACAAGTTGATCAACAACTTCTTTGTTCACCGAGTCAAGGCTCCTATAGAAGTATTGCAACAACACATTATTTGGAAGTCTATGAGCTGGGCATTGCAGTACCAACTTCTTAAACCTCAGCCACGTCTCGTGGATTGGTTCACCTTTCAAGCATTTAAAACCTTTGATGTTATCTATGAGTATCATCATCTTCGATGGGGGGAAGAATCTCACTTGGAATACTATGATCAGCTCATCCTAAGAGGTGATATAGTCCCTTGGTAACTCAGATAACCATTTGGACACTTCACCTATCAAAGAGAATGGGAACAACCAGAGACGGACTGATTCTTGCGATATGTTCTTAAATGAGAATGGACCACAAACGTCTACAAAGTTCTGAATATGCTCATGGAGATCCTCATGAGCCAACCCCCCAAATAATCCCTTCAATTGTAGGAGATGAATCATTGTGCTAGTGATGTGAAAAACAGTGTTTCCTTCAGCTGGAGGCTGACGAATGGCACCAACACCACCCAATTGGATTGGGTCATTAACATTTGGATCATTCAAATCATTGAGGTTCCCAATATCGTCTTGGTGGCCCACTTGGCTACCATTACTCCCGTTTACGCTTATCACTTCTTCTGTTTAACACAAGCAACACAAAACAAAAACTAAAGTAACTCGATTCAACTACGACCAAAAAGATCACAATTCAACTTCAATAAAAGAATTTCTAAACAACACCACTCCTCGGCAACGACACCATTTTGATTAACGTTTCAAGCATACCTCATCCAATTCTAGGTGTAAACGGTCGTTAAGCATTATAAAACCCAATAAAGAGTTGAGGTCGAGCCCACAGGGAGTGGTACGTGTTCAAAGTTTAGTTATGAAATATAAATGTGATCTAAATAGTTATAGGAATAGAAATGATCAAAAAATACAAGTAAACAAGTCAAAGGGGGTGACAATAAATGTCAGATGGGGGGTTTGGTTTGCAATTATCAACTACAAAGCAGTCACACAAAACCGAAATAATAATACAGAGAGAAATTCTAGGGATGTGATTGATTATAGGAAAATTTCACTATATGGGTAATTGTAACTACTAATACATAGCTAAATATATGTGAGTAGGCTAGACTATGAGTGAAATAACTTTCTTTCAAACAACTATCCCGCTTCAAATGATTTCTTTCGAACATCAACAAGCATAACAATTAAGAACATCCTACACCTTAATTCACCACTCTCTCAAGCTAAATGAGTAGGATTGAATTTAGGATTCACTCTCTCGAGCTGAACCCTTATCAACCCAATACCTACAAACCATTAATCAAAAGCCTAAACCCCAAAAAATCTCTCTCGAGCAAGCTAAGAACACAAAATTAGAACTGCATTTGCAACTACGTACAATTTATAAATTAAACCTCAACTAATGATTAAACCCACTTCAATATAGCATTTAAACTAGTAATTTACAATACTCATAAGCTAATTCAACCCATAATCACATGATCAGACCCCAAGAATTTGGGTTTTAGCCAAACATCATAAAAAGATAAAAACGGTTACCAAATCGATTATTCATTTACTGGTAAGAATATTCAAGCTTTTACAACGTTCCAAATCGAAGAAAATTAGTAACCCACTTGCAAAACCTCTGAATTGAGTCTAAAAAAGCCTTCAATTCTACTAGGAAACTACCAAACTTCAAATGAAAACTATTCTAAATGGTAGCCAACCTTCAAATTAACAGTTCAAAATCTAATTTATAGTCGCCAAAAATTAGCCACGAAGGGCCATTAGGCTAGGTAAGTCGGGTTCACCGAGTGGTTCGGCGAACCGCCCTTTGCTCTCTTCTATCACCTTTATGCATTGGTTCTCAGCATCCTCAAGTCCTGTAACTTTGGGATATCTATCTTGTCATCGCGGAATTGCTCGGTGATTCGCCGACTGCCCCTTTACTTTCACCGACTTGGTTTCTTCCCTCAGGGCTGGCACACTGGAACTTTAAGCAGCCTGAATAGTCCCTGGGCGAGTCGCCGAGTGGTCTTGGTGATTACCAGGCTCACCTTTCTCCACTTCTTCAACTTGTTTTGTTCATTTTTATCTGTTAGTGTCCTTTTTTTGCTCCTTAATCCACATACCTAAAAATCAAGGCTTTAACATCAGTTTATAGCATCAATTAGTCATTTGAATACACTAAAACTATCAAAACAATACCCCGAATGAGTCCAAATCTTGGACTCATCAGATTATTTGTAGGATAATGCATGAAAAGTTGGATTTGTGCAAAATTTCACTAGTACTAAAGGCAACCCTTGGTTCAATTGATTAAAGTGCTTGATAACACCATGAACAGTGACAGAGATATAATAGAGGAAAAAATTAAGATGTAACCCACTTCATCAATTATAAAAAAGAAGCAATATTTAATTAGTCGGCCGACCAGTCAAGTTGTTTGGATATAAAAATCAATTGGACAAAAAGTTGGCACCACCTGTGGCCGATCTAGTGGCATAAGACGAGTAAACTTATAACTTTTGGCTGCCACAGAAACTAATGTGTTCATCCTCTTAGCTACTCCAGCAATCTGGAAACCAATGTGTTCATCCTCTTAGCTACTCCAACAATTTGGTATTCTTTAAAAATAACAGTCCAACTAAAATTGGGATCTCTGATTAACAGTCTTGCGACCTTGTGTCCACAACCAATGACACAAGACCACCGAAGACTGTCGTCTTGTACTAATTTTGAAATGATTAATAGTTACCTCATACATTACAAACAATCCTAGGTGATCAAGGAGCTCGCAATCATTGTACTCTCGTCCAGCAACTACCACCTTCCAATACTTCGCAACGGTTATTGCTTTCATGAGCTTAGCATCATTAACAAAAGTGTTAATGGAATGATCATTGCGCACACTGAAAGCAGACAACGACAAACTAGTGGGCTTCTATGGTGGATGTGTCTCATAGGATAAGGTACAAACATATTGTCCACCTTATCAACTTAAATGGTCATAATGACCATACTGAGGCGGTTGAGAGAGAACTTTGTTTGGAAATGAAATTGCTTCATCCTTAGTAGTGTTATTAGACATATATGGATCTGTCACCATTTGATCATACACACTAAGCACGGAAGAAATCATCAGTGATGACCTACTCATGTCCAATTCTTCAAAAGTGTTCCTATTATTACCAACAAAGGTATTGTCTGAAAAATCAACATCGGGCATTTTATCGAACATGTGGTCTATCTCATAATTTCCAGTAAAGATATTGTATTAATAAGATTAAGGCGAGGATGAATTAGTAATATTACCCCATGATGGAATTGCCTAGTGATAATACTCCATTGTCCTATTATTCTTGTTCTTGGGAATGGATAAGAACCTGCGATGTGTGTCTCTAGTACGGAGCAAAAATGAATCATCAATTTGACCACAAAATCGTCCCAATCAGCGAGTTATTTGATGCAAAATAACCATCGATACCATTCCAATGCTTCACCATCAAAATAGAAGGAAGCCACATTAAGCTTTTGATCTTCCTCAATTTTATAGTAATTAAAATAATGCTCGGCTTGAAATATCTAAGCCTCTGGATTATCGCCTTGAAACTGCCATAATTTGACATTTATAACTATGTTTTTGGGTTCAAAAGAGGTCGTATCCTTTCCCCCAATACCTCCAGCAACATCAAACGACATTCAGTGAGTTCTTTTGTCACGGCTCAATTTCTCGATTCATGATGACACCTACTATAACCCACCCGTAGGAAAACTAACCCATAACCCGGAACAACAAGTAATAGGTCTGCGGGCAGAAACTAAACAAGAGTAGGCAAAATTTAAGATAATAATATAAACAGGTGGAAGCAAACCAAAATATATATACAAATAAAGATCCCTCCCAGAACCTGAAAGTCACTAGTACAGAGCTACTAATAAAATGAGTACAAGTCCCAAAAGTGGACCACAGAGACTCGACTGTCTCAAAAGGCAAAAAGACAAGTCTATATATACAGATAGAGACTGAAATAGTACAAAACGTTGTGTGCTCACCCCCGTCTTCAGATCAGTCTGCTCCAAGCTCGATTAACGCTGGCTACAGCTGCTCGAACCTGCATCACAAAAATAGATGCAGAGCGTAGCATGAGTACCAAAACAACAGGTACCAGTAGGCATCATAGGCCGACTGAACTTGAAAAGTAAAAGCAATATGAAAAGAAGAAATAACACAAATAGAGGTCAAGAATGGAAGTTTAACTAACAATGGAATGCACATGAGTGTAGAAAGAACTAACTAAAGTAATCTATTAGCTAACTACACCTAACTGGACCCCAATAAGCCTAGAAGGTACACTCGTGCGCAAGTTTAAATAAAAACCCGAACAGACCCCCATAAACCCGACGAGTACACAAAATAACTATAACTAAAGAGAACTGCATATGAGAACCCAAGACGAGAACATCGAACTAGAACCTCAACCCTAATTAGTAGAATCTGACAGTATGGAGGTCAGGCCTCAAACTGGATGCTCACCAGAAGTACCCAAGTAACAATCATAAGTATCAAGTAACTGAGGCCGAACCTCTAACCGGATGCTCTCAAGAAGTACCCAAGTAACCAATCACAAGTATCAAGTAACTGAGGTCGGACCTCTAACCGGATGCTCTCCAGAAGTACCCAAGTAACCAATCACAAGTATCAAGTAACTGAGGTCGGACCTCTAACCGGATGCTCTCCAGAAGTACCCAAGTAACAAATCACAAGTATCAAGTAACTGAGGTCGGACCTCTAACCGTATGCTCTATATAAGTATCCGTGTGATCGAGGCTGGAGCTTGAATCTGGATGCTCGACAAAGGTGCTAATGTAGCTGCTGAAAGAGTCCCAATCGATCCATCATTATAATTGTCCATGGAACGCCGTCCATGCTTAGCCATTCAATGTAAGTCCTTGGAACCGAATCGAAAACCAACTTCAAATCTCGGAGTGGAACCCAGTGTCGCCGACGTAACTCGTGAAGTCGTAGTATCGGAGAAATAAGGATAACTATCATTGGAGCAAGCGTATCGCCTAGATAAGGCCCAAACTATTAGACTCAAGTTTGCTACACCAATCTACAGAGATCTAAGCCGATCGAGCGACGTCGGGGCAAAAATAAGGTCTATCGATTCTGAATCTTGCATTTCTAAGGCAAGCCCTATTCAAACCTAAACTAAGGCCCAACATGCTTCAAATAAATAATAATCAAGCATACAAGTACTCCACATAGCAAGGAAGGTCAATTAATAACACATAACATGCTCACAATTATCTGATAATTCCCGAAATAGGCCAAAAATATGATTTCTAAACACCTATGCAAGATTCAGTAACTACCAACCCAAATCCCAACTAATCAACATGCATTCACACTCTCGAGCTCAATCTAAGAGAGGGAAGTCATAGCCTACTTGTAGGCCGATCACGCGCGCTCTATGATCACTTCTACAGAGCTTTCCCTTTCTGAACGGTCTCAAAATGCTTCCACGCTATCAAAAATAGAGTCACAATGTAATTACGGTCGTTTAGACACTAAAATTGCAAGAAACGGAGATATACCAATTTTGGGGTCAAAATAGGAAAAGTGGGACCCACACTGGAAATTCCGTAATTAACCCCAAAAATAGGTCCTAAACACCTCCCCGAACTTGTGTTCCATATTGGAACACAATTTGGGGCTCGGAACAGTCCCAACATGCACATGCAACGAAAAACTCAAAGTTACACTAAAAGGGACAACAATGGCAGCAACTATTTACAAGTAATTACCAGAAACGAGGGTCTAACTACTGAAACCAACCACACCACGACAATCCTCACGAAAACCCCCACAATTTAGGCTCCTTAATCACCAAGTTCAGACCTAAAATGGCCAAGAAATAATCTTCCAAAATCTCCCAAAAATTGAGCTCGAAAATGAGCTATGACAGCAGCTAAATAATAATTCTTACCTCCAACAAAACTTCAAATATGAATTCCAACAACGCCAATGCGTTTTCCAAGAATCACTAGAATCGAACTTGAAATGAGAGAGTTATGAAGGTTTGAAGTTGAGAAATGATGCTGAAATGGGACTCTTAAAAGGCGAAACTGGTCGCTAAAAAAAACCCAAAATCTAGTCGTTAAAAGCCCAAACTCTGGTTGCTAAAAAGTCTGCACCAAATTCAGTTATTGCTATTTTTTCGAAGTCTTCGATGGGGGGCTCGAAATTCGTTCGGAACCCGATAAAGATAAACTATATATACTACCCTACTAAATTCGACATTCCGGGGCTAATCACGTCGACGGAATTATCATCCGAGCGCGTTTTCCAAGAATATTGACCAAAGTCAACCTAAGGCCAAATTTCAAAGGCTAAAACGCCTAATGGTCTAAACTCACATCGAAGGCCTCGATACTCATGCAAACCATGCTACTAGCCTAATTTGGCCATTTCGAAGCTGATGAAACTGTCAGAATTCCATTCTGAGGTCGTTTACCTGACATTTTGACTAAAGTCAACTATTTAAGTTTCAAAAGCTCCAAAACAAGGAAACGGGCAAAAAACACAAACGAACGACCAGATGACCGAAAAGTCAGTGTCAACAAGTCATAAATGACTTGGGGTCTCTATAGGAACGCTTTAAACGATGGAAATGAGGCATTAAGGCAAACATGACCTGGAGGGTCATTACATCTTTAGAGATAGAATCCTTCATTTCTTATATTGAATCCCGAATTGAATCACCAACGAAAGTCTTGAGTACGTTTTGGTCCTCCATTAGAGAGACCTCTGGATGAAAGCACCAATGAAACAAACTCGATTCCAACACAAGCACTATATATATATATCGTTGAATACAAGTTACAACCATAATACGCACAACAAAGTAAGAACACACTAACTAAGGAGAGATTAACATAGAAAAGGATAACTAGAAGGGGATGAGAGATAACTGATAGTCAAAATTTCAACAAAATCGCATAACCGTTCTTCTAACTTCTAATTTTTATAACAAAATATTTATTGGGTCTCGATCCCAAATAAAAGTCTCTAATGCTGCCGTTACTGTGTCAGCTTGGTTCACAACATTTACCACTCCTAGTTAAAGTGTATTTTTGACACTTATCTCATATAGAAATGTGTTATTTTTTTGGGATTGACCGAAAAAAAAGTAAGTCATATAAACTACGATAGAGGAAACACTAAGGGTAAGCCTATGATACACCTCGACCTGTACATATTTTTTTTATATTGGTAATGCATTTGATCACATATTTGTACTATAGTTTCAAGAGTATTTTCTCATATGATCAAATACATATATGATATACTTATAATATATTTTAATACTATAATATATAACATGAATAAAAAGTATTTCATTGTTTCAGATGCAAGTATAATATTTTTTTGAATATATAGATATTTTTATTTTTGAATACATAGATATATAATAGACTTATAATGTATGTAAGATCAAATATCACTACTAAAAAACTGCCAAAAAATGACGGACTGAAAAGTGACGGACGGTGTCGCTAAAAAAAATAACGATTTTTGCCACGCTGTCCGTCGCTTTTTAATAAAAATAATTATTGTTTAAATTATTTGACAAAAAGCGATGGACAACATCTCTTAGTCTGTCGCTTTTTTTAGCGGATTTTTGCTCCAAATATTTATAAAATTAATAATTATTTATTTAATATAAATAGCAACGTCGTCCGTTGCTTTTATTAATTTTTTTATATAAATTAAAATATTAACCACGTTGTCCGTCGCTTTTAATTTATTTTAAGATATTAATTTTTTTTACCATAGCGATGGACAACATCTTTATGTCCGTCGCTTCTTGGTCAAAATAATTGGTCAACTATTTTAAAAAAGTGACGGACAGTGTCTCTTAG
Source organism: Solanum piurae (assembly GCA_029582685.1). Taxonomy (NCBI): domain Eukaryota; kingdom Viridiplantae; phylum Streptophyta; class Magnoliopsida; order Solanales; family Solanaceae; genus Solanum; species Solanum piurae. The sequence goes on along the minus strand of JAJOOO010008288.1, from coordinate 20,924 downwards.
TCCGTTACTTTTTGGTCAAAATGCTGGTCAACTATTTTAAAAAAAAGTGATGGACATAGAGACGCTGTCCGTCGCTTTCTATTAAATATCGTAAATAGATCCGCGATTTTCCCCCATTTCTCCATTTGTAAAATTCTCCTCCTTCTCTCCACTCCTCACCACCACTACTGCGTCGCTGCTGCCGCTGGACCCGCCGTGAGCCAGCCGCCTACTTCTCTGTTGCTGCCAGACCAGACGCCGCCTGCCTCTCCCCTCTCTTCAATCTCTCCGTCCCCTTTAAGGTTAGAGTTTAATAAATAATGCATCAAATTCTTTTTCAAATTGAACTATATTTTGATTTTGTTAGCTATTTAATTGTAATTAGTTTATTAAATTTGTGTTTATTGATTGTTAGTTTGAATTAGGGATTATTAGTTAGTGAGTGAATTGAAAATTTTAATGTTAGGGTTAGTTTGAATTAGGGTATCATAGGATTTGTTTGAATTTGGGTATTTCTTGAGTTAATTAGTTTGATTTTGGAATTGTAGGATTAGTTTGAATTAGGGTATAATTTAAGGAGTTGTTTGAATTTGGGTATTATTTGAGTTTGTTTGATTTTCGAATTTCAGGACTAACTAGAGTTAGAATTATTATTGAGATTTTAGGACTAGTAGTTTGAATTTGGGATTAAGAATAGCTAGCTAGTTTGAATTTAGGATTTTAGCACTAGTTAGATTTTGGGATTTTAGGACTAGTTTGAATTTGTGATTTTAAGACTAGTTTGAATTTGGAATTTAGGACTAGGTTGAATTATATTGAGATTTTAGGACTACTAATAGTTTGAATTTGGGATTTTAGCACTAGTTTGATTTTTGAATTCTAGGAGTACTTTGAATTTGTGATTTTAAGACTAGTTTGAATTTGGAATTTAGGACTAGTTTGAATTATATTTGATATTTTAGGACTAATAGTTTGAATTTGGGACACTATCTAGCTAGTTTGAATTTGGAATTTTAGAGATTTGAATTACAACTTAATTAGAACTTATAATTAATTATATCTTGAATTTACTATAAATTGAACTTAATTAGGAATATGAACTTGAAATGTTGACTTTAATTTATTAGAACTTAATTTTTATTCTTATTAAAACTTGGATTTTATTTGAACTTAATTAGAATTTTGTAGTACTTGAAAATGTTATTGACCTTAATTAATCTGAACTTAATATAAATTAATTAAAACTTTATTAAACTTAATTAATTTATAGTAACTTAAAAACTTAATTAGGAATTAATATAAACTTAATTTTGAACTTAACTAGAACTTGAACTTAATCTGAACTTAATTAATTAGTGTTCATTAATTAATTAAGCTTTAACTTTAATTTGTAGATCTTGAACTAATTGAACTTAATTAGAATTTGAATATATACCTAATTATTGGATTTGCACTTTATATATAACTAATAACTTTTATAATATAAACTTGAATTTAGAAATTGAACTTGAATATATATACTTTAGAAATTGAACTTGAAGTTGGTCTTGAACTTGAATTTTTAATTAATTAGAACTTAATAATTAAACTTAATTAATACTTTGGACTTAATTTATAATAACTTTGACTTAATTAGAATTAACATAATTAATACTTTGGACTTAATTTATAATAACTTGGACTTAATTTATATTAACAATTAGATATATGTAGTAAAATTATTATTAAATTTAATTTATAATGTAATTGAATATCTATATTTTTGTAGATGGATCATCGTTTGTGGAGGTATAATATGCATTATGAAACTGGTGCTGGTTTGAAACCTGAGTTTATTGACGGTGTTAGAGATTTTATTGAACATACAATGGCTCTTGACATTTTCAAGAATAATGGATTGGTTAGGTGTCCTTGTAGTGCATGTAAGTGCTTAAAATTTTTAAACCAGATACAGTTATGGTTCATTTGTACCGTAATGGATTTAAGCCTAGCTATTTTGTATGAATTGATCATAAAGAGATGGATTGGATGGTATGTTTTATAATTCGATGCCTGTGGATGAATATAATATGCTTGCACCACATGGCCAAATTAGGATTGAACAGGAAAAGGTTGAACATGATAGGGTTTCATGAAATAATCAATGATGGTTTCGGGGTTCAAGGTGGGATAGAACCCTAACAATATTTTGATGAAGCTCCTAATGAAGAAGTAAAACGCTTCTATGATCAATTAGAAGAGTCTAGTCGTCCACTATGTGAAGGGAGTCTGCATTCTGCCTTGTTAGTTGCGGTTAGATTAATAAATATTAAATTAGATTAGAATGTTTCAAATGCGGCTATGGACTCAATGGTTGATCTTTTTGGTGAACTAGTTAATCCGGAGTTTAACATACCTAAAAACTTCTATTAGGCAAAGTGTTTGGTTTCCAAGTTAGGATTGACGTATAATAGAATTCATTGTTGTTTTAATGGCTGCATGTTGTTTTACAAGATTGATAGTGAATTAGAAAATTGTAAGTTTTGTAGACATGCTCATTATAAAAGGACTCCGGCTGGAAAGATGGTCCTAGTTAAGAAGTTGCATTATCTACCTCTTATTCCTAGGTTAAAGAGGTTGTATGCATCAATGAGGTTAGCCACACATATGAGATGGCATCGTGAATATAGAAGGTCACTGGATGTCTTGTCTCATCAATCTGATGGTGAAGCATGAAAGCATTTTGATAATGTATATTCTGATTTTGCTAGTGAACCAAGAAATGTTAGAATGGGGTTGTGTGCAGATGACTTTACACCATTCTCTAATGCTGCTTTGCCTTATTCATGTTGGCAGGTATTTCTTACTCCGTATAATCTTCCTTCTGAAATGTGCATGATCAGTCCCTACATCTTTCTAAGTTGTGTTATTCCAAGTCCCTGTAATCTAAAAAGTTTGATTGATGTCTATCTACAACTATTGATAGATGAGCTCAAACAATTATGGTTTGAATGCGTTTTGACTTATGATATATCAACTAAGCAGAATTTCGTTATACGTGCTTCTTTAATGTGGACTATTAATGATTTTCTTGCATACGGGATGTTGTCTGGTTGGGTGACAGCTGAAAAGCTAGCATGTCCGTATTGCATGAAAATTAGTAAGGCATTCACTTTTATTATTGCACAAAATGCTAAACAAGTGTATTACACTCCATATCTATTGCGTAGAGAAAAAACTGATTGGTGGGTTGTTATAAAAAGTAAGCATGTGGGAAGAATTGAATTTGACAATGTCTTATATGTGGCATAACAAAATGATGTTGCAATTGTTCATCAACAAGTTGATATTGAATTGGAAACCACACTACAACATCCTCAAACATATTAGAAGAAGTATTTGATGATGAGATACTGAATGTTGAGGAAGAAATATCTGAGAATGAGGAAAATGAATCATTTGATAACAAAGAATGGGACGATTATGAAAATTAAACAATTGAGGAGGACGAATGGGAGAATGATGGAATTGAAACAAGCGAGGAGGAATAGTAGTAGAATGAAAGCTAGTATATGTAAGTTAATTTATTTTGCTAATTTTATTTAATTTATGATTTTTATATATTATACATGTAAATTTGCATACATATGTCATCAGGCGGTGACGGTGATAGACATCGCGAGCATCTTGGAGTTAGCTAGACTAATAAGGCTAAAAAGAATAAGTCAGCTAGGATACCCATAGATCCTGAGGATATTCCAGGATCTATTTCTTCTGAGCCAGAGCGCATCAGTCATGATACTCATTTATTTATTGTTCCGTTTGGTACGGCGGATCCTCGGTAATATTATCCTAATTACCGTCGACCAGTCGGTGCTTCCTCTACTTCATAGTCATTGCCTCCACGATGCTATGAGGATCTACCTTTACAGGCTATTCGTCGACCACGACCCTCATCGGCAGGTAGGATATCGGATGGTACTCCATCTCCTACAGGTACATCTCCTCAGTTATCTGTCATAAGGATTGGAGATTCTAGTAGCGAGTAGTCAGATGTTATGGCCAGTACGCCTCCATTGACTCGGCGTTTTGTGCATCCTAGTGTATCACCTTCACCTACAGCTGCACCTAGTGCTACACCAGATGTTGAGATGCCTGCTCTAGCTCCTGGCCAGAAGGACAGACTTGGTAGAGTCATGATTAAGCCGGATGGATCATCGTAAGTTTGTTTTGTTATCTATTTGTTAGTTTATTTTATTTATTTCTTATACTTTAATATATTATTCATTAACTAACATATTTATTATGTGTTTTGCAGGTGGCATCCTGCAAAGGATGTTGCCCGGGCTTTAAAAGACTATGTTAGAAAACTTTATACACATGCTTATAACTTTTGGAGCGAGATTCCAAACAGTATATGCCAGGCAATGTTTAATGAATTTAAGGTGTATATTTTTTAGGTAAGTTTAATAATTTTAGTATACTTTGCTTTTTTTTTTTACTATCGATCTAATTAACGCTATTCAATTTTTTTTCAGACTATGTGTACTTGGGAGTCGAGGTACAATTTGGTCATTGGGACCAAATTTGAGAGGAGGGCATCCGTGAGACTGTCTAGCTGGCTAAATAAAGTTCGGGATACAGATCAACGTCTGGGTTGGATGTTACCTCATGTTTTTGATGATTTGCATTAGTATTGGAACACAGATAAATTTAAGGCAATGTCCGAGCAAGCCAAAAAGGCTAGAGGCAGTCTTAAGGGTGGCTCGTTGCACACCGGAGGTGCAAAGACCGTTGGAACAATTACAAGAGAGATGGTAAGTTCTAATTCAAACTTTTAAATAAATAATTAGTTGATTCATATATATCGTTATAAATTTCAGTTTTTATTTATAGGAAAAAGAATTGGGGCGCGCTCCCATTGAACCGGAGGTTTTCAAGAAGACTCATGTGAAGAAGAAAGAAAATTAGTCAGATTCGGATGTGTGGGTCGAGGAAGGGGCCGAACGAACTTTTGTAACTTATTTAATATGAATAATATATATTAATAGTGAATATATTTATGATATGTATATATATTGATGTCAATTTTTATATTTAATATGCAGAATGAGTTTCATCAGTACGTCGCTGAGAATCTAGATAGTTCGGTCCAAATGACACTTGAACTATCCACCCAAATTTGGAATGAAAAAGTGGTAGGGGGACACACAGGGGTAGAGTCTATGGTCTAGGCTCTCGAAACGATGCAAGACGACTCTAGTTAGGCTTAGAAGGTATTGGATCGCCACGTCAAGCTGAGGCACTTGACGATGTTTAGATTGCTGCTATGTCGGCTCAAATAGCACAGCTTACATCGGCACTGGCAGAGTCGGAGTGGAGAAGAGTAGCTGAACAACAAAGCATGAGTGCGACTGTTTAGGAAATCAAAGAATAAGTGTTGAACCTCGCTCGTCGACCTACTACATCTTCTCCAGTCGAGGACACCGACGACAACAGTGACGAGGATGATATTTTGTAAATCGCACTTCCTAGCTGTTTAGGTCTCTTTTATGAACTTTTTGAAATTAATTTTGAATAACTTTATAAGTTTTTGTATTGTGATTTAGATATTTTTGAACATTGATTTAAGTTTGATGTTTTATATGTTATGTGATGTTTAGATTATATTGTTTGATTGGGCTGAAGAATATGAATTGAATTGAATTGATATGAATAAAAAATTACAGAAAAAAGTGACGGACAGGGTGGTTTTGTCCGTCGCTTTTTTGCATTATTTTTTCAATTAAACCCAGAAAAGCGAAGGACAGGGTCCTTTAGTTCGTCACTTTTCTGGGTATTTTAAAAAATTAATTTCCAGAAAAGCGACGGATAGTGTCCTTTAGTCCATCATTTTTTTGGGATTTTTAAAATATTAATTTACAGAAAAGCGACGGACAATGTCCTTTAGTCCATCGCTTTTATAGGATTTTTAAAATATTATTTTCGAGGAAAGCGACGGACTGCGTCGCTTATTGGAAATAAAATATAAATGAAAATATAAAAGAAGCAACGGACTCTGTCGCTTTTGTTAAAAAAAATTCTGAAAAAATAATCAAAAAGTGACGCAGTCTGTCCCTTTTTAGCGACGTTGTCTGCCGCTTTTTGAAAAGCGTCGACACAAAAAGCGACGAACATGACTGCGTCGCTTTTCCGTCGATTTTGACCAAAAAAGCGATGCAGTCCGTCGCTTTTGACCATCGTTTTTTGGCAATTTTTTAGTAGTGTACGCTCACAATAGTGTTGTTTGGAAGATGATGTATTGTTATGGCCTGAACAACGAATTTTGAAATTCTTTTTCTTTTACAGTAATTTTTCGAGTGTTCTTTTAATTTTCTTCTTAATGACTAGATCCTTCTTGCACGACTCTTCAAATCTAAGTATTAGAAGACTGTTGAGAGTTCGATACCAAAACAAACACTTCTTGATAGAGGCATATCTAGGATTTTAGTAAGATGAGTGCAAAATTACAAAAAATACATCTTAAATATAAATTTAATCGATTTGACTTTTAGGTTCTTAATATGAATCATTAAATTTTAAAAATTATAGATTCAAAATATATAACACTGCTAGTTTTAAATTTTAATATACACATTTGATTTAATTATACAAAAGTTTTACAGTGCTAAAAATTTTAGGAAATTTCAAGGTAACACACTTGAAGATTTTGAAAGATCAAAGAAAAAACAAAAGAAAAATTAGTATCATCGTCAAAAGTGTAGCCGATAATCACGTGGAGAGGTGTTACGCAAAAGGACAAGATAATTATAAGACTTCAATTTTTATCCTCACTTAGAAAGGTGCACCCAATTGTCATCGTATTATTATATGATACTTTAAAAGTAGGTTCATACATCTATACTTAAATATTTTTATAAAATATAACATTAATATATATGATCTAGAGAGGAGAGCATGGATTCACGTGAACCCACAACACCCCCTCTAGATACACTCTTGCTTCTTGAACCCTAAACACTAAAAGGAATCATCTTTAAAAACATACCAAAATGAATAGGCGAATTATAACTACTATCTTTTAACATTGTTATCTCCGTTAACTCCCAATACATCCAAAATAATATTACATTAACTTTAAAAGTAGTTTTCCCACAAAATAGGAGAACTACAATTCTTTTTATTTCTTTCTCATTTTTAAGTGTACTGTGAAGTCTTTTTAATACATAAAATCATGACTTTTTTCAATAATAAAAATATAAAAAAAACTTGAGAATTTTTTCATAAAATAAATTATATTATTTGCTTACAATAATAGTAAAAAACTATTGAGGTCGATGGGGACAACGATTCCTTTTATGTCTAGTTTCTTTGCATAAACTATATCGTTGTGGCATGCGATCTGGAGCAATGTCCATTTCATTTCTACGACGCCTAGTACCGTTGACTCTAGAAATTCTCAATATTGAGTATTACAATTAAATTGAATGGAAAAGATGGTCAATATGACTTATCGCTCAATGAAAAATTGTAGTTTCAAGAGCAATACTCAATTGCAATTTCAATTGAGTATTCTTTTTTAAAATATTTTTTATAATTTATTTGGTGTCTAAACCCAAGCCATGGTAATGGTTACTGGGATTGATGATATCTAAATCCATATCTTAACTACAATTAGTTCTTGTGTAGGGTTAATAATTAAGCGTACGTTTGGATTGACTTAAAAAAATAGTTTTGAAGTTAAAAATAAAAAGTCAAACTTAAATAACTTTTAAGTCAAAAAATAAAAAGTTGAGGGAGACCTACTTTTGATTTTTAACTTATTTTAAAGTTATTTTTAATGTTTTAAGGTTAAAAATAAAAAGTCAAACTTAAATAACTTTTAAGTCAAAAAATAAAAAGTTGAGGGAGACCTACTTTTGATTTTTAACTTATTTTTAAGTCATTTTAAATTTATTTTAAGTTATTTTTAATCTCGTCAAACACTTTTTCATTAAAGTTTGTTTCAATTATAAAAGTGAATACACGTTTTCAATATCATCAAATTTCATTGCAATCTATGTATATTCAGTCTTTCGAATTCCAAAGAGACAGAAGACCCACCCAACAGACACACTCTAAACGAAATCTAACATACGATGAGTCTTCAATTAATTTAACCACCACGTTCCATTCTCATGTAAAAGTACTACAAACACATTCCTATATTACGTGGCCCAATCACACCACTCCACATGAAGAATAATCTTGTGGATATGCCCTTCATAATCTTCTGTGACTAGTTACTCACTTTTCTTTAAAAAACACAGATAAAAAGCAAAAGGGGCATTCCATCTCTTCTCTTTTACTATATACTCACTAGTCCATACAAAGAATAATTGATCACACTCTTTAACTCTGCTTCGAATATTCCCTTTTTTAGTTCCTCCGCAGCATATACCTTTATTATTACTAGTATTGTTTCTCTAAACCTATATATTATCTTAATTGATTTAGTTTTTACTTGAACAAAAAAATGCAAGCTTTTCGTAGTATGAAGAGAGTCACTATCCCGTTTGACGATAAGATGAAAGGTCAGAGCATTGGACGTGACCAACAAGCTGATCAAATTGGTTACCACGCCGATGATGATGCTCTCGTTTTTGGTTTTCCGGATGGTGTTGCAGAGAACGATTCAGATTTTGATCACACGCAAGTATCAATGTACGATTCGAGAGAAGTGATTGAAGATGTGCCAATACCGGTTTTCTGTAATATCGATTTGGATTTATTCCAGAATTCTCTGTCGACTACGGTTACCAACGCATTGGAATTGTTTTCCTTTCTAAATTCTAATAAGCCGATACTCCAGCAAAATGTAATGAAATATCTTAGGGATTTTGGTTATAATGCCGCTATATGCAAGACAAAATGGGAGAGTTCAGTTAAGGGCGGAAATTACGAATTCATTGATGTAATTACATCGGATTCCTCCAATCAAATGATAAATCGTTACATCATCGACCTTGATTTTGCAGCAGAGTTCGAGATAGCAAGGCCTACAAATCATTACAAGCGCATGTTGCAATCATTGCAGAAGGTTTTTGTAGGCAAAAGTGAAGAATTAGTGCAGATATTGAAGGTAATGAGCGAGGCTGTTAAGCGATCGCTGAGAAGCAAACAACTTCATATTCCTCCGTGGAGAAAACAGGGCTTCATGCAAAACAAATGGTTAGGTGCTTACAAACGGACAACCAATAATATCCTGCCGTCTCTAAACTCATCGGTTTTGTTACCTCCAGCGAAGCAGACTGATGTTGTTCACTACTGTTGCTCTGTTGGGTTTAATACTGCTCTTAACTGCTATTAACTCTTCCCCCAACAACTCCTACTAGATGATAGCTACAATATGTGAAAATTACTAATCAATAGTTTTACTTCGAATGCTAATCTTATTCTATCCCATTTGCAACATTTTTATATTATATCTTATGTGATAATTGGGCGAGTTGAGTCAAATTTGGACCAATCATAATGAGTTAGGATAACAATCGAGTAAAGATTCATTCCAATCCAAATGTAAAATGGATAAGGTCAAAACGAGTTAGATAATGAGTTATATTACGGGTCAAGACTTAACCAAAAGCTTAATTATTTTAGGGAAAATTACGCATATAAACAAACATATACTAGTTAATTAGTTAACATAGTTATAGTTTGTCTTAATTACAATTCGCCACCTACTTTTAGTTTTGTATAATTTGCATGTTTGTATAATTTGAAATTTGTATAACTGTTTACACTTCTGATGTTTGTAATTGTATGAATTCGTTATTTCGAGTTTATACAAAAATAACTGAATTATACAAATGTACCCGCGAATTATACAAACCTGCAAATTATACAAATTCGCGAAGTATACAAACAAGACAGCTTAAACTATAGTTACAACCCGTAAATATGCAAACTATAGTTATGGAGCATAATTAAGTTTATAATAGTGGCTATTTGTGAAAGTTCCCATTTTATTTTATTTGTTCTTTTAAACTATTTTAGTACCTAATAAATTTTTTATGTTTCTTTATTAGGGCTATACACAATAAATCAAATGAAAAAAAAATTAAAAAATATTTTGACAAGATTTTTCATGTACCAGGGTTACATATCAACCCAATTTTTAATGAGTTGAAATAAATTGAGTTAATAAATGGATGGGTTGAATGGATTGATTTGATTTTGTCACCCCTACTTATTATAATTAAAAAATAATACTTAATTAAGGTTCTCTTCTTTTCTAAAAAAATAATAATAATTACAACTATATAAATACATAAAAATTATATTCGATCAGGTAATCTATATTTTAAATACCATGTCAAGTCATTTTATTAGAGTGTACTAATTTAATGAAAAGTGTCCTTTTGTGATCATTACGAAAAAGTTAAAACTCTCATCCAATTAAGGTAACAGCTCAACCGAAGTCTGGACAACCTATTGATTAGAGAGTAGGAATTTCGAAATGTCAAACAGATGGTCCCAATATTATTACTGAACTTAAAAATAGTAGTATCTGCAATTTCTATTTAAGAAAAACAATGATGCTACTATTTTAATTTTAACATTTATGTATTATTAGTTTTTGATTTTTAAATATGATAAATTAATAATCAAATTAATAAGATATATTTTTATTAATTTTGATCCTTAACGGTTCGATTTTTTGGTTAACCAATAAGAAATTGCATATGTATATATATAAGAATTTTTGGTCCAGTGGACCTTTTATTCATTCATCATCCCAAATAATCCACAAAACCAAACAAGAAACAAATTGAGACCAGCCGAATTTCTTGGTCGGTCCAAAAGCAAGGTTTTTTTTTAGGAAATCATCTACATCTTTGTCTCAGCTGCCTCTGGTTGGTGCCTCCATGTCCTTCTCTACTGAGCTTGCAACTAAGGTAAGCATTTATTAACCTGCTCTCCATTGTTACTCCACTTCTGCATTTGTAATTGTTGACGTCAACTCCGCCTCCATGAAAATCTCTTGAGTCAGGCGCACCAAAGTCGGCGATTGCAACTCTCAGATCCAAAACACCGATGATCCTAAAGGTCTCAACAACACTCAGGTTAGTCGATTTTGTATAGTACACCACTAAAACTTGTAATTTCTCCATTTCCATCCATGTTCTTGGTACGACTATAATGCAAAAGCTTTTCCGTTATATCTATAATCGCTGAATGAATGTCCTCTGTTACTCCTCTGTATACTCTGTTGTTTGATTGTTGATTGGTCTAGTTCGGATTCTCAATGAAGGAATTTGAGCCTTGTCCATGTTCAGAATGCATCTTCCTTTCGTAGGTAGACTTATGAATGTGTCAAACTGAACCACTCCTACTCAGAGGCTGATCTAGGATTTAGAGTCATTGGGTGCCAAGCAGAGGCGGACCCGCATGATTTGATAGGAGTGCACGTGCATTCGTTAACTTAAAAAAAATCATGTGTATATATGTATATCTATCGTGAGAAACTGACATAAAGTAGGATATAATCAACAGTGCACCCATAAGAAGTGTAGGGGTGCCCTTGTTTAGTTTGTACAAGCCAGAGAACCACTCGCGAGAATACATTTCAAATCTAGCTAGAGTCTTATTTCATTATTTTTATTTTAAGTTTAGCTTAGAAATCATATTTGAGCCATTAGTTACCAATGAAACACTACATTATTCGTTAATTTTAGTAAAAGTTTTGTTAACTACCTAAATTAAGATATTATTGGTGCATCGAAATCTTTAAATTTTGGATTCGTCTCTAATGCCCAGTAGACTCATCTTTAGATTCAGATAAAATTATTTGTCTTGTGGCTGGATGTGAGAGCGGGATTGGGCAACGGACGGAGGGCTGAAGCTTTAATTAATGACAGATTTTTGTTGTTCAAATGTTTAAAAGAAGAGCTAGGGTTTCAACGGTGAAGAGGATTTTTTTTTATGTTTAATCAAATAAAAGAAAAGTGAAAGAGTTAAATTAAACTATTTAAAAAATAATTATTGATTAATACTTAATAATAAGTTAACAATTAAAAAAAAATCAAAAAACAAAACAGAATGTGCCTTGTAGTTTAAAAAAGAAACGCTGCCTGCCGTTAAAAATAAAAATTATATCAAAAAAAGGCTGCCTGTAGTTGAAAAAAATTAAAACAAAAGGCTGCTTGTTGGGTTCGATCCCGCGAACTAAGACCCGTTAAGTTGATGGCCTACCACTGCGCCAAATAATACTTTTGTTTTCTAGGTGGCACGTTTATTATTTATACATATGTTGTATATAAATGCTTATATATAAATAGAGTTTCCGTCGAAGCTTGTGGGTGGCGTGGCACCCCTACGGGCCTTAATAGATCCGCCCCTGCTCCTATCACTGCATTAGCTACGAAATCCGCTAAATTGTTCCCCTTCCTCAATGTATGTTGAATCCTTGCTTTGGTGATCTCCATTAATTCTCTACATTCCTCCACCTGTTCAACTCTTTCCCAGGGAACTTTCCAAGAATTCCTTAGACAATTAACAATGCTGCGCGAGTCTGATTCCAACCAAAACCCCTCTAATCCACCCCTTTTACAGTATCTCAGTGCCTCTAATATTGCCATGATTTCTGCTTCCATATTGGTTCTTAAACCAGTATCTTCTCCCTGTGCATATATAAGATTACCAAATTCATCCTTAATACAAAATTCATAAGCACTTTTTTCAGGATTCCCTCTACAAGCACCATCCATATTCACTTTAATTTTATTCTTTGGTGGGGGAACCCATCTTATGCTCATGGCATGAAGCTTAGGTTTGTATTCACTAAGACATTTGACTATATTTTCCCATTATGTAGGGATCTTTTGTATCCAAGGGTATTTCACCTTTATTAAAAGATGTATCTGAACTCTGATATGCTCCTTCGTCTGATTATAACTGTATTTTTCTCCATGTTTGATTGTATTCCTTCTCTTCCACAGAGCCCACATTATCATTGCTGGAACTGCTCTCTGAATTGCCATTAGTTTTATGTTAGCATTTTTGGTCCACCATGTTGTGATTACTTGTGGCAAATGCATGCCTTCTATGTTTATATCCGCACAAGTAGCAAAATGCTTCCACAACCTGTTGGCTATATAAGTTGCTAGAAAAAGGTGGGTCATAGTATCATGTTTGCTTTCATGACTACACCGACATTTTGAGACTATTTGTATGTTCATCCTTTGCAAGTTGTCATCTGTGGCTACTCTTCTTTTCGACACCCTCCACAAGAAGAAACATTATTCAAAAGGCATTTTGGGATCCCAAATAAATTTGAAGTCTCTTATTTTCTCCTTTTTATTCCTTAGACCCTCCCAGACAGATTTCATACTGAATTCTCCATTTTTTTCCAACATCCACCGAGCTTTACCAATCCTCCCCTTCCTAAATAGTACTATGGATATATATTTAGCTCTTGTAATCTACTGATGAGCTTCCTCTATTGGGATCCTCTATCATGTATTTCTCGTATAATAAGCCTCGTCATGAACTCCTCATTCCTCTGTTTTTTTTGGAAAATTCTGTTGTTGCGTTCCCGCCATAGATGATAAATGGTACCAACCAAAGTCATCATGTATACTTGTGTTGTACTATTCCTGCTTGTCATATGCTTGATTGCCCATTGTATTTCTCCCTTCCAATCCAATCATGTTCTGTGTATTTCTTGCCAAGCCAACAATTTATTCCATATTCCAGCCATGAAAGAGCATTCAAAAAACAGGTGGTCAATATCTTCATCTTCTAGTTGACACATTGGACATGTCAAGACATTTGTTATCCCCCATTTTCCATTCTGTCTTTTGTTGAGAGTCTTCTGTGGAGTGCAATACATAGTATAAAGATCCAATTGGGTGCTCCCTAGTTTTACCATACAAGTTTCCTCCATTCCACTTTCTCAGCATCTCCTCTCATCTTTCCATAAACTTCTTTAATAGAATATTGTTCCATTTGCATCAGACTATGTTCACTATATCCAACAACTAGTAAATGTTTGTGTGCTTTAAAGATTCTCTGCACTAGCCATGATGCTTGTTTTGCCTGTTTACCCCAGATCCCCTCTTGCCCATAATAGCTATGTATCCATTCAACCCATAGGTTATCCTTCTTTTTTCATAGATTCCACAATAGTTTACCAATGGCTGCATTATTCCAGGTGCACACATCAAGAAAATACATACCTCCTCTTGTTTTGGGCCAACATAACTTTTCCCAGGGAATAAGTATTTTTTTGGAAGCCTCTACATTCCCTGTCCATTGAAATTTCCTACAAATGCTCTCAATAGCGTGAATAATCTTCTTAGGGAGGGCAAAAATTTATGCCCAAAAAGTTTGGATAGAGAACAACACATTGTTCACCAATTGGGCTCTACCAGGAGAGGAATTTTGTGGTCCAACTTGTAACTCTACTCAACATTTTATTAATAAGAGGCTTGCACTAGACTAAAAATATTATTTTGGTACTCAAAGGTACCCCGAAGTACCGGAATGGTAGTATTCCTTTCACAAATTGCAGCTCTTGTATTATTTGATCTTGAACTGCTTGTTTTACTCCTCCAATATAGACATTGCTTTTGTCCACCTTTGTCACCAGTCCTGATGCACTAGAGAACTCCATAAAGCACTTGTATAATTGTCTTAGAGACTTTATATCACCCTTACAGAACATCAATAAGTCATCAACAAAACTCAGTTGAATTATTCTTTGCTTCATACACATGGGATGGTAATGGAACTCTGGAATAGTATGCATCTTCTTTAAGGTCCTTGTGAGATAATTCATAGCCAACACAAATAGGAAAGGTGACATGGGTTTCCCTTGCCTAACCCCTCTTTGAGCTTTGAATGGTTTTGTAGGCTGTCCATTGACCATGAATGAATATGTTACTGTAGTGACACATTGTAATATCCATTTAATTACTATTTTTGGGAACTTAATCTCACACAATATTTGCTCTAGAAAATTCCATTCAATTGAGTCAAAGGCTTTTTTCATATCAACCTTTATCATACATCTAGCAGATACACGCTTCCTATTGTACCCTTTCACTAGCTCATGGCTCAAAATGATATTATCATTTATTGCTCTTCCTGGCACAAAAGTTGATTGGTTTGGGTCCACTAAAGAGCTCATTGCCTTCTACAGCCTTGTTGTAATCACTTTTGAAATGAT
Source organism: Solanum piurae (assembly GCA_029582685.1). NCBI lineage: Eukaryota > Viridiplantae > Streptophyta > Magnoliopsida > Solanales > Solanaceae > Solanum > Solanum piurae. Next base: position 5,755 of record JAJOOO010008288.1, on the reverse strand, counting down.
CTTATAAACTGTTGTGCAACAAGATATAGGCATATATTCTCCTATTCTGATAAGTGTGTTGATGGGATGATACATGTGTCCCGTATAAAAAAAACCTTAATACTGCATTCAAGACATCTTCTCCAATCACTTTCCAAGCCTTTTTGAAAAAAACATGTATTAAGACCATCAATTCCTGGTGCCTTCCTATCATGTATGTTGTTGAGAGTATTTTCCACCTCTTCCTTTGTCACCTTTGCTGCTAGGAGTAATTGTTGTTCCTTATTTAAAGTATTACCATACCTCATTGTATCAATGTTAATACTAGGTATCTTTTGGGGAACCTTCCCAAGCAGCTCTTTATAAAATCTATACACTTCTTTCTCTATTTCTTCTTGTGATTGGGATATACTCCTTTCTATTGTTATCAGACTATTAATTGTATTTTGAGCCACTTTGTTCTTCATTTGTGCAAAGAAATAATCATTGTTTGCATCACTCAGCTTCAACCATTGGTTCCATGATTTCTGTTGAAGGACACTCTTTTCGATGACACTCCACTTCTCCAATTTTATTTGTAGTTCTTTTTCTTGTTGCCTGTATATATCTACTGCTGTCGGATCCCTTATGTTCTCATGTATAGATTTCAATTGGCCTCTGATATCTTTCAGTTTATTCCTTCCCACTTTAAACTCTCTATTATTGATTTTCTTGAGACTTGTTTTCACTTTCTTGAGCATATGCCATACTTCACTCATATCCCTTTTGTGTCCTCCATTCCATACTTCTTTCAATCTTATCACGGTCTGGTTTATTGATCCTCGTATTATTATGATTGTTTGTAGACCAAGACAAGCGGAAATAATCTGAAAAGGGAAGAATCAAGTTTCTTAGGGGATTCAAGCTTTGTTCGAGGTAGGTGATGGTTGTAATTTCATGTTGTGTGATATATGTTTGTTTTTGCTTCATTATAATACATGTGTGTATGCGAATATTGCATCGATACCACACTAATCGTAAATGAGGATGACTGAATAATTGTATGCCATGAATCATGACTTGATTGTATGATTATGAGAATGTACATTGTGATTGTGATTGTGCCTTATTGAATGGATCGGGTGTTGCGTTCCGACACACTAACTAGGATTAGTTGCCACGTACCGGCGTAAACATTGGAGCGTGTGTCACGATCTGACATGCTAACTTGGAACGAGTACCACGTACCAGTACACTAACAGTTTGGGTGTGGGTTCCATGAGAGGACGATTGACTTGACATAATTGTGTAATTGAGAATTGTGAACTTGATCGTTATTTGTAAATGATATTGATATTGTATATGTTCGATGTATGCATGTTATTATTATGTTGTAATGACTTATGTATGTTGCACTTAGTGGGACAGCCGCGTGATCCTACCAATACAATGTGATTGTGTACTGATACTGCACTTGCTCTTTTCTTTTTTAGTACATGTCATCTTTTGGCGGCTATTGTCAGACCTCGCTTAGAAGATCAGTGATCGATTCGAATTCAAGGGTGAGTCAGTTCTTCCAGGCTGCCATGAGTTCTCTTTTCGTTTATGCCCACATTTTAGCTTAGACTAGTACTTAGGATTTCTTATGTTTAATTAGGTTGTACCCATTTTCTTAGACTTGTTAAATTTAGATGTTTTGGTACATTGACTTACAGGTTCTAGGAATTATTCCGCATTTGTTTTGATTAGACTTTTGTTTGGAGTTTATGGAACTCCCTATTTCTTTGCTTAGCATTTAAACCTGCTTATGTATCTTTAAATGCTTTAGTTTTTGGTTGAGTTTATTAGTTTGGATTGTAGTAATGGTTCTCCCACCAGAGAGTTAGTGTGGGTGCCACTCATGACGGTTTGAGTTATGACAAAGTTGGTATCAGAGCCTAGGTTCATTGATATCGATGTACCAAAACGAGTCTAGTATAGTCTTGTAGAACGGTATAGAGACGTATGTACTTTTCTTCGAAAGGCTATATGACTTTAAGAAATCTCTCTGTTAAACCCTTGTCTCCTTTCGTGCTATAACTTGATTCCAATTGGTATCTAGCGATCCGAATTGGTATCTAACCTCTTTCACTCTTCTCTTTGCAGATGGATAACACTAGGTTCAACGGCGTCAGGCCCGTAGCTCCCGTTAATGTGCCAACTGAGAAATTAGCAGCAAGAGGTCGCAGTCGAGGCAGGGGTAGAGGAAGATCTAAGGGTAGAGGCCGAGGAAGGGTGGATTCTACTAGGGATGAAACACCAGTTGGAGATGGTCCAAGAAATGAGGCCCATGTTGTGCACCATTAAGAGGTGGAGGAGAATGTAAAGGTTGAGAAAGAGGAGAAAGTTGACAAGAGGAAGAGGTACATGATGAGACTACATGTATTCCTCCCTTAGACCCAGTGTTAGCTCAACAGATCATGTCATTCTTGAAAGGATTGGTTGGTCCTAGAGTGCTTCCCTATGTTCAAGCAACTTAAGCTCCTACCTATCCCCCTATTGCTATCACTGTCCCAAAGGTGGGTGGAACTGTAGGTAATGATGCTTTCTTCCATCCTTTGTTGGGTCCTGTTATGACTGGTAATGAGCACGAGATTTTGACTACGTTCTTGAAGTTGAAACCGCCTGTGTTCTATGGTTCTGAGAGTGAGGACGCGTATGAGTTCATTTTAGATTGGTATAAGAGGCTTCATAAGTTGGTAATTGTCCATCAACATGGAGTTGAGTTTGTAACTTTTCAGCTTCAAGGTGTGGCTAAGTAGTGGTGGAGAGCTTATGTGGAATGCAGATCTTCATTTTTACCCCCACTCACTTGAACTCAGTTTCATGCTCTGTTCTTAGAGAAGTATGTGCCTCGAACTTTGAGAGATCGCAAGAAGGACGAGTTCATGGCTTTGGAGTAATGTGGTATGTTTGTGGCTGCTTGTGAGGATAAGTTTCATGCTTTGTCGAGATATGCTACGCAATTGGTGACTACTGAGGAAGAGAGGATCCGCCTATTTGTTAAGGGGCTAAACTCTGAGTTACAGGTATTGTCTGTTCACATGACCTTTGCAGGAAAAAGTTTTAATGAGGTAACATATTTTGTGAAGAAAGTGGAGGGGTGAGGCGATACGGTTAGGCTAAGGCATTGGCTAAGAAAGCCAAGAATTCAGGCAACTTTCATGGTTCTTAATCCAGAGGTTCGGGAAGGCCGACTCTTGCAGCCCGACCAATTCAGTCGGTTATGCCCACTTCTACAAGTAATTACTCCGGAACTCCACCTCAGAATTTGATTCAGGATAGCCAGGGAGCCACACCTTCGGCGGGAAGCAGGCCATCTTTGGCTCATATTAGGGATCTTGAGGTTGAGTCTCCATCTATTGAGTCTATTCTCGTGGTGGCAGAATTTAGAGAAGTGTTTCCTACTGATTTTCCTGATATGCCTCCGAACAGAGATATAGATTTCTGCATTGATTTAGAACCTGGAACCCTCCCCATTTTCATCTCTCCATATCGTATGGCTCTGGAAGAACTAAAAGAGCTTAAGGCTCAAATCCAAGAACTTCTTGATAAAAGATTTATTCGTCCTAGTGCTTCCTCGTGGGGTGCTCCAGTCTTGTTTGTTAAGAAAAAGAATGGTAGTATGAGGAAGTATATAGATTACCCATAATTGAATAGGGTCACCATTCAGAACAAGTACCAATTGCAAGGCGCATCAATTTTCTCTAAGATTGATATATGGTTGGGTTACCATCAGTTTAAGATTAGGCCCGAGGGTGTGCCCAAGACGGCGTTTAGAACCCGCTATGGTCACTATGAGTTTCTAGTTATGTCGTTTGGATTGACAAATGCGCCTGCAGCCTTTATGATTTTGATGAATGGTGTGTTCAGGCCATTTCTTAATTCGTATGTCATAGACTTTATTGATGATATCTTGTTTTATTCGAAAAGTGAGGAAGAGCATGCCGACCATCTTCGTATTGTTCTAGGTGTTCTTGGGAAAGAAAGGTTGTATGCGAAATTTTCTAAGTGTGAATTTTGGTTGACTTCGGTTGCCTTTTTAAGGCATGTAGTTTCAAAAGAAGGGGTAATGGTAGATCCCCAAAAGATTGAAGTGGTTAAGAATTTGGTTCGGCCTAGCTCTGTGACTGAAGTTAGAAGTTTTGTGGGGCTCGCTAGTTACTATCGTCGGTTCGTGAAAAGCTTTGCTTCTATAGCCACACACTTGACAAATTTGACCAAAAAGGAGATACCATTTGAATGGACTGAAAAATGTGAGGAGGGCTTTTAAAAGATCAAGACTATCTTGACCACATCACCTATTCTAGCACTACCCATTGAAGGTAAGGATTTTATAGTTTACTGTGACGCTTCACATCCGGGTTTGGGTGATGTGTTGATGCAAGATAAGAATGTCATAGCTTATGTATCGCAGCAGTTGAAGGTGCATGAGAGGAATTATACAACACATGATTTGGAGTTGGCAGCGGTAGTGTTTGCTCTTAAGATCTTGCATCATTATCTTTATGGTGTCAGGTGTGAGGTATTTACTGATCATCACAGTCTGAAACATGTATTCACTCAAAAGGATTTGAATTTGAGATAGATAAGGTGGATGGAGTTACTTAAGGATTATGATGTCACCATTCAATACCATCCGGGCAAGGCTAATGTAGTGCCAGACGCTTTGAGTCAAAAAATGGTGAGTATGGGTAGTTTAGGTTGCTTGAGTGTAACTAAGCGACCTTTGGCTAAGGGAATCCAGGCCTTAGAGTCTAAATTCATGTTGTTGGGAATCTCAGAAAGAGGTGGGGTGTTAGCTAGCATTGGCGTTAGGGACACGTTCATTAAAGAGATCAAGGCCAAATAGTTTGAGGATGAAAATTTGAATGAGCTTAGAAAGAAGATTGTGATTGGTAAGGCACAAGATACCACTCTTGATGCGGAAGGTGTGCTCAATTTTAAAAGAAGGATTTGTGTTCCTCGAGTCGATGAATTGATTCAGAAATTATTGACAGAATCCCATGGTTCGCGATATTCCATTCATCCGAGTGTGACCAAGATGCACCGAGATTTGAAGCAAATTTATTGGTGGCCTGGCATGAAGAAAGACAGAGTGGAGTATATGGCTAAGTGTCAAAATTTCCAACAAGTAAAGTATGAACATCAAAGGCCTGCAGGTTTGCTTCAGAGAATGCCAATTTCGTAATGGAAGTGGGAAATGATAGTTGTAGATTTCGTGGTTGGTCTTCCCAAGACTTTGGGGAAGTTTGATTCTATTTGGGTAGTAGTGGTTCATAGATTGACTAAGTCAGCCCATTTTATTCCGGTCAGAATAGATTATAATGCTGAACAATTGGCTAAGGTTTATGTGAAAGAGATAGTGAGGTTGCATGGGGTGCCCATTTCTATCATCTCAGACCATGGTACACAATTCACATCCAAGTTTTAGAGGAAATTACATGATGAATTGGGAACACAACTCACTTTTAGTACAACTTTCCATCCGCAGATAGATGAACAGTCAGAGAGGACTATTTAAGTATTAGAAGACATGTTGAGGGCATGTGTGATTGATTTTGGAGGACATTGGGATAAATTCCTACCGTTGTGTGAGTTCTCCTATAATAATAATTATCACTCTAGAATTTATATGGCACCATTTGAGGCACTTTATGGGAGGGGATGTAGATCATCCATAGGATGGTTCAAAGCTGGAGATGTGAAACCTTTGGGGGTTGATTTAGTGAAGAATGCTCAAGATAAGGTTAGAATT
>JAJOOO010008287.1:0-25774 GCA_029582685.1 Solanum piurae | reverse complement strand
CTCCAAATTTCTTCATCTTCACACCAATTTAACCCATTAAGTTGTCCGCTTGATTTCCTTACATGTTTTCTTGTTTTTAATTTATTTGTGCTCCAAATTTCTTCATCTTCACACCAATTTAACCCATTAAGTTGTCCGCTTGATTTCCTTACATGTTTTCTTGTTTTTAATTTATTTGTGCTCCAAATTTCTTCATCTTCACACCAATTTAACCCATTAAGTTGTCCGCTTGATTTCCTTACATGTTTTCTTGTTTTTAATTTATTTGTGCTCCAAATTTCTTCATCTTCACACCAATTTAACCCATTAAGTTGTCCGCTTGATTTCCTTACATGTTTTCTTGTTTTTAATTTATTTGTGCTCCAAATTTCTTCATCTTCACACCAATTTAACCCATTAAGTTGTCCGCTTGATTTCCTTACATGTTTTCTTGTTTTTAATTTATTTGTGCTCCAAATTTCTTCATCTTCACACCAATTTAACCCATTAAGTTGTCCGCTTGATTTCCTTACATGTTTTCTTGTTTTTAATTTATTTGTGCTCCAAATTTCTTCATCTTCACACCAATTTAATCCTACAAATAAAATGTACAACATAAAAATAATTCATAAAATTTATGCTCAAAAACGACAATAAAAAAAACTAAATATGAGATAAATAATGATCAAAGACTTAATTATTTTGATTTCATTCTTCCTAACAGTTAAGAATATTTTTTTTCCTCTTTCTTTTTCTCCGGTTAACTAAATTTTTTGTTTTTAATTTTCTCTTTGTTAGTTACCTTTTTGTTTTGTTTTGTTTTATCTTAATTTTTTGAAATATTTTTCCGTTAGATTATCTTTTAAATATTTTTTCGTTAGATGTATGAACAGTAAATCTTAATGATACCACAAAAAAAAATATATACTCTTATACTATCATTGACAAATGAGTAATATCACTTGGGGCATGTATTGTAATTATTCAGGGGGCATCAATGTAATGGGGTATATATTTGTAATTAATTTATATTTATGAGATATTTGCTTAGTTTTCCCATTAATTTATTTCAAAAGATTTGTTTTGACCAAAGTAAAGTCGGTAATTCGACGTTGCATTTTCAATTAAATCTAGATCGTGCATTTTTTGACATTTTAACATGATTTTCTTTATATTCAGATTTTGAACCTGAGAACTGTTGCTAAATGTGGGACAATCCCATTATAGAACCCCAAGCCATGTTTATTGTAGTGTGGTCATCCTCATCCCATTTATAGATGAAAGTAACAAGTGTCATGATGTAACGATTCAAAAATGGACGTGATGACGCTTGTCTATTTCCACCAAGTTATGTCTGTCTAAAATGCAACGAAACGAAAGAAATGTGGAAAGTAAAACAAGAATAAGATAACAATGGAAAACTTATTCATTTTATTATAACCCCCAAACCTAATTGTCACATGTCCAAGTCACTAATACATAAAGTACGAAAATGAAAGATAATTACAAGTTTCAATGTCTTTGATTCTAGAATAGAACAAAGTATAAAATAAGAACAAGAGAGTCCACCGGAATGACAAGCAACTACCTCTCGAAAGTTCTTTGACAAGCCTCGAAAATAGGAAGAGAAGAAGAAGAGAAATCACACGGTACAAGACTTTTAACCTACACAAGTATCAAAATGCATCAAGTCATAATAATTAACTCTTGCTGAAATTATTTTCCTTCGGCTTTATATCACATCACTAGCCGAAATCATATTTCTTCATCTTTAACATCACATTACTTACCGAAATCATTTTCCTTCGGCACATTATCACTAGCCGAAACCATTTCCCTTCGGATTTATATTATATTGATATCGCTCAAACTACTCTCAAAAAAAATTCGAAGAGTAAGCGGTCGTTGCCGATAAAAATACATAACTAAGAGTCGTGGTCGAATACCACAAGGAATAATATAATAAGAATTCAACTAAGAAATTGAGAATGCAGACTTGTTCATTGTAGTAGGTTAAGACAAATGTGTGGATGATTGCACCAAATTTACTTAAAGAGTTTATAGTATCGAATGTCACAATTAAACAAAAAAATTGGGAATTCAAGTAATAAACCATCTAGGATTGTGAAGATTGGAATCGATGTCACATAAGGGTAATTGTGTTTCTCAATAGTGCTAAACAATCATGGATAGGTTGGGTTAACTTCAATGACACCAATCTTCTTTCGATCTCATAGCATGAGTTCATAGAATCTCTTTTCGGTCTCATCAATGTGATTAACAAAACAACCCATTACCTTACGATCTCTCTATTTCGAGCAGATTTGGGAAAATAGATCTGAATCATAATTTCTCTTTCAAGCAAACTATATAAATCAAACTTAAATTATATGCATCAAACTAATTACCCACTCCAATCAATCTCTTATGAGTATTAATCGAAGATCTAAAATAGGATTAAGCTTCTAACCTTAACCCATAAGTTAACCTCATGCGAATTAGCTTAAATCCATGAATGAAAAATAATAAAACAGAGCAAAACACAATACCCACTATATTAAATCAACACCCAACTCTATTATAGTACCCCTAGACTTGGGGTTTTGGCCACCCATCACCAAAAGTAAAGAAATTATACCTATCATGATAGCAATCATTGATGTGATAAAATTAAGCAATTATTATTATCAACACCCACTTTGATTTCAACTTCCAATTGTCAATTGCAAAAGTAAAATTTTAAAACCCCTAACTAAAGATGTTTTTTCACAAGGTCAAACATCTCATGCACAAAGCTCTGAAACATACTTTATTCCAACTTTGGCAAAAAATTTATCTTCTATTTATTTTCTTTCTCCTTTGGGATATTCATACTTTTCAAAATTTGTCCCAAAATTCACTACGTGACCAACTCGGTGATATAAGTCAGACTTGTCGAAGCTAATCGACAGATCGTCCTCAGCTCACCTTTCATTTTCTTCAGGCTTCAGGTGTTTGAACCTCAGTAGGCGAGCTCATTCGAGTCTGCTTTTCACATTCGACGGATCGTCGACTTTCACCTTTTAAGCCTTCATTTTTATCCAAGTCTTGTAACCTTCGGTGATGATCATCTTGTTCGCCTTTCAATTTCGACGAGTCACCATTTCACTTTTGATTTTTACCGACCTACCTTGATTATCTTCAGTTGTGAGTACTGTAACTTCGAGCTAGGTAATGTCATTTGGGCTATCCGTCCTTTTGGTTAGATGACTCCTAGTGTAGAGTTTATACTTCTTTAAATGTTTTTTACCTTTCTTTCAAGTATTCATCATCACCTTGTCATTTAGCCTTCATAGTTGTGAATCATCAAAATATCATTAGAGTAAGACATAACTTGGCATTGAGGACACTAATTGTTGAACTAAAAAAGACCTCAAATGAATGTAAATATACCACTCATCACATATCACTTGCCGGAACCATTTTCATTCGGCGTAAGATCACATTACTTGTCGGAACCATTTTCTTTTGGCACATTATCACTAGCCTGAACCGTTTCTCTTTGGATTTATATCATATCACTAGCCAAAACTATTTTCCTTTAGTTTTATATCCCATCACTTGCCGGAACCATTTCCCTTCGGCATAACATCACATGTCTCATCATGGTTGTACAAAATAAATGCAAATTAGTAATTTCACACCATAAGGAAGAGACAACAATTCAAGCAATTTAAATCCATATTAATTCCCTCAAAGCATTTCATCAATCAACCAACATAGGGTTCATAAAAAGGCAATTCACAAAGCATTATGATCAACACATTACCTTTTCATTAATTCCCTTTGTGTTCATTAAGGTTAAACAAGTGGAACAATGATCCCAACACCTCATTCCCATTACGCCTCAACACACAATGAAAGGAAATACAAGATTCTAATAGATTTAAAAAGTTTAGGAGATCACTTGACTTAATTCAATCAAATGGTAAATCCAAGAATCAATTCTTCCCTTTTCGATCGAAAGCTACACAATCTATTTCAATCAAGTAATCACAATAAGATTTCGAAAATAACAATACCCAATTCATACTCTTTGAAAAATGGGTCACTCAACTCAAAAAGCCAATTCCGTAAATGAGATATGAATCCCAAAATCTTTACTTGAAAATGTTACCCAAGGCATTTGGAACACATTTGGTAAAAACTATTTTCGAAAAAGGAGTTAAATCAGTTTACAATTATCATTTTAGTTTAGAACTCAAGTTCTTGAAAAAATCTTGTCATTGCCAATCAAAATCCCAAGTTTTGATGTTAAAATCCATAAATGATTACTCGAAAATGAAGTTTTAGGGTCACAAAAGCTTACCCAAATGATTTAGCAAATGAAATCTCTTCAAAATCACCTCCAAGAGTTTTACGAAGCTCAAAAATGAAAAATGAGGCTTAAACCCCAAAATTTCTGCTCAAAACTCCTCTTAGATGTCGTAAAAGTGGATTCAAGTTCGCTTAAGAGGACATATATAAAGCGAACCATTGCAAACTTCGTAAAAGTGACACCTCTCAAAAAAGTGTAGGCTCTTTTGCTTTTGCGAAGTTTGCTTAAGCGAACAAGTCCTCGCAAAAGTGAAACCTGCAGATACCAGCAAAACTCAGCCAAACCTTAAATCATTGAATGAACCCTCGAGATTTGTTCGGAACCCCTTACACGCAAATCATATAAGAAAATTGACTAAACTCGATGTTTTCGACACAATGGAATCATCAAAATATGAATCTAAGTTCTCCTTGACCCGACATCCGTAAAGTTTATAAAAACTAACATAACACCTAAAAAACCAACATGACCTCGGGACCTTTGAAAATTCAATTAAGACCTCACTTAGGCCTAAAATTATCCCCCAAATTCAAAGGAACTCTCAAAATCCCGATCCAATCATCCGAACTCCGAATGCTGACCAAAGTCAACCCAAAAGCTAAAATTTCATAAATTTCCAACTTAGGACCTCAAATCCTCAAAAGACTTCAAATCTGAAACTTAAAACTCTTATAGATCAATTTTCACATTCCGTGATTGATGGAATCAATGAAATTCCATTCTAATACTCGAAACTTCAAAGGACACTGAAAACCACTTTAAGCAACTTTAGCCTTTCAAAACACAAAACTTATAAATTCTCAATTTTTTACTCAAAGCTCGCAATCGACATTCAAAACTCAATTGGAAATAACTCGGGGTCAATATAAAAAAGGGCGAAACGATAATTTTATAAAAATATCCAAAAATGACCAACTGGATCATTGCATTATCCACCACTAAAAATCATGTTCATCCTCAAACATAAAGCAAAAAAAGTACCAAAAACCTAAAAAATATGAGGATATCTGACACGTATATCCAACTCCGTCTCCCAAGTCGCCTCATCAATTGAACGGTACTGAAACAATCCCCTTAGTCCTAAGCTTTGAGACTTGCCTATCCAAGATGGTTATAGGCTCCTCCTCAAAAGACATGTCTGGATCAAACACAACTGAATCAAGTGAAAGCACATGAGACTCACCTGACACGTACTTTTGAAGTATGGAGACATGAAACATAGGATGCACAAGTGATAATCTAGGTGGCAAGGCCAAGTTATAGGTCATCTCTCTCACTCAGCTCAAAATATCGAAAGGTCAAAGAATATAGGGTTCAACTTTACCTTATTTCTGAACCTTATGACATTCTTCATGGGTGACACTCAAAGCCAAACATGATCGCCCTCCATAAATTCTAAGGCCTTGACTCTCTTATATGTATAACTCTTTTGTCAACTCAAGGTTGTCAACAGTATACCCTGAATCATACGGACATGCTCCATAGCATCTTTAAGAAAGTCTGTATATAAAGAGTCCATCTGAGCTGATCAAACCATTAAATTAGAGATCCACATTGTTTTCCATACAACGCCTCAAATGGGACCATCTGAATACTGGAATGGTAACAGATTTTGTAGACGAACTCGACTAAAGGCAAATGTTGTTGAAATCAATCACACAAGCTCAAATCATGTCCTCTAACACCTGAATCGTCCTCTCGGACTAACCATTTGTTTGAGGATGGAAAGTTGTACTCATATCTAACTGAGTTCCCAAAACATGACGTAAAGCCTTCCAGAAATGGGAAGTGAACAAAGAACCTCAATCAGAGACAATGGAAACAAAGACTCCATGTAGTCGCACAGTCTGACTAATATAAGTTGAGCCAATTTCTCTGTCGTATACTTCACCCAAACTGGGATGAAATAAGTGGACTTGGTCAACCTAACCACACAAATACAAATAGAATCATAACCACCCATGGTGGCAGGTAGACCCATAACAAAGTCCATAGTGATTCACTCCCACTTCCTAGTAGGAATATGTATCCTCTGAGATATACCTCCGGATCGCTTGTGCTCATACTTGATTTTTGGAAAGTCAAGCACCCGGAAACAAAATCAGAAATATCTCTCTTCATGTCACACCACCAGTATTGCTAGCTCTAATCATGATACATCTTGGCCGCTCCCGGATGGTTGCAATATCGAGAACAATAGACCTCCTTAAGAATCAATTTAATCAACTCGCCCACCTTGGGCACACCGATCTTGCCCCAATCCTCAAGACACCCTCATAATCAAGGAAAACCCCTTGGCTTCCCATCTTATCACCTTGTCTCGAATGAGACACAACTTCTCTTCATCAAACTGGCGATCATGGATCTGCTCAACTAAGAAAGAGCGAGCCTCTATGAAAGCAATCAAGCCACCGGTGTCCTTAGAAATCTGCAATCGGACAAGATTATTGGCTAACCTCTGAACATCTCTAGCCGAGCGGTAAGACTCCCCATTAGCCTTCCCTGGATGGTACAAGATGGTGATATCATACTCTTTCAGTAGCTCAAGTCATTTACGCTGCCTCAAGTTCAGATCCTTTAGAATGAAGATGTACTAAATACTCTAATGATCAGTGAAGACCTCACAATGCACCCCATACAGATAATGCCGCCATAGCTTGAGCACAACACTATAGCTATCAACTCTAAATCATGGGTAGTTCTTCTCATGGGTCTTCAACTGTCTAGAAGCATAGGTTATCACCTTACCTTTCTGCATCAGAATACCACCTAATGCGACTGCAGAAGCATCACAATAAACGGTTAAATCCACACCATTCTCTGGTAAGGTTAAAACAAAAGTCGATGTCAACATGGTCTTTAGCTCTAGTATAATTTAAGATTCTACTTGTCTTATATCTATTATATAATATTTTTAAATTACCATCATTTCAAATAAATATTGTGTCTTGTTGGGTTCGAAAGAATTCGGGCGACACGCGAAAGGTTACAATTGCAATTCATATGGCGACAAATTAGACAACACATAAAACTATACTAATATATATATATATATATATGTGTGTGTGTGTGTGTGTATATATATTATTATTATTATTATTATTATTATTATTATATGATATGACCAATTGACCTACAAGTTTTAAAAAAACTAATTAAAACATAAAAACTGTAGAGAGAAAATCTCTCCATAAACAAAACTCTCTAAAATATTATATTGTGGATGCTATTATGTTCTTGGTATGAGAAAAAGGGTCTTCAATTTATAGAGTTCCAAAGGTTTCTTCTGGAACAGTAAAACAAATTATGGAAATGCTTTAACTTACCTTTCATGGTAGGCAAAAAGGTCTGGTGGACCCTTATACTTGACTCGGATTGTAAATTGGACCCTTGTACTCCAAAAAGTTTCAACTGGACACTTCAACTCAAACAAATTACAAATTTTAAGCCCCTTTGACCACTGACCGGTCTTAGGTGGCATTAATTTAGCTGAGTTGGAAAAATATGTGTTACACACACGAAATAAGAGCGTGAATTGATTAATAAGTTACTAAAACTAAATAAAAAGTAAAAAAAATAAACCTACCTTGAAAAAAGGTAAAATAAAATTTTAAAAAATCTTTGTCTTCTTCAAACCCACCCATCCACCCTTTTCGGAAAATAGCATATCTACCACCTAATATATCACTATCCTCTCTATTATCGATTATGTTTTCTTGCAATCTCACTTTCCCTCACTTTTTAAATGAAACTGCACATTCATCAAAATTCCAACAACAAAAATAATTGGAAAAAAAAGAAAACAATCTTCTCCAAATTGAAAGCTTAGATCGAAATTGAAGAAGAATTTTTGCTGCTACTAGTTTTTTCTTTTTATCTCTTTAGAAGCAAAACTTTTTAAAAAACAAAAAACAAATTTTCATCTCTCTTTTAAATTGTAGTTACAACTTTGAAATTTTCATATTTCTTGATCTTTCTTCTTTCAAATTTGGATTTTTCTTTCAATTTCAAGCTTTGGTGTCAAGTTTAGTATTAAGAATAGTAGGGTTTGAGTGCTTTCTTCTATTGATGTTGATATCAGTTTTAATGAAATTGTAAGCTCAAATGGGGTTGTCAATAGACTTTCTTTTGGGTTAGGGTTCTTGAGAACAAAGTGAAAATTATTTTTTTAAAAGTAGTATTTGTTTAATAAAATAAATATATAAAAATAGCATTGTGACCATTAAATTAATGAGATGGATATGATGTGACTTTTTTTTACGTGGATATAATGTGTCATCCATGTCATATCGAATGAGGAACACCGGCTGACATAAGGGTTTAAATTTATATTTTGTTTGAGTTGAAGTGTCTAGTTGAAACTTCTGAGAGTAGAAGGGTCCAGTTTACCATCCAAGTCAAGTATAAGGGTCCACTAGACCCTTTTGCCTTCAGGATAAGAAAATCAAGGCAAAACCTTAATTTTTCGTGTGAGTTAATTTTTCCATTATTCAGTTGGATTTACTATTAATTGACTTGAATTAACAACTCTGCTATTTTTTTTTATTATAATATAACTAGGTAATTCGAATCTTTCTAAGCTTTTGAATAACCTTTCCAATAATCGACTGTTACAAGGGGAAAAAAGTAAATTTTAATAGTTTTTAAAACATTTCAACAGAATTAAATGATTTGACACTATCACATATCTCAAGAATTATAAATATATAATGAATGATTAAAAATATCTTCATATCTAATCATTTTTATCTTTTACATAATTTATCATATTATATGTTTGATGATATAATTGTCTTGTTAAAACTGAGTGATGTTTTTATGTGGCGATTAAACATCATTTTTTCTATTTTTTTTACATGAAAAATATAGAATCTGATAATTTTATGGTTAGAATAACTCCTTGCGAAAAAAAATATTATGTGAAAGTTTTTCATAATCAATATTAGTTATAAATAAGTTAAGACCATTAAAAATGTATACCACAACAACATAAATAATTTTTTTAGAGACAATCTACTTGTATGAGGTCAAACATTCACCACTTTTCGTTATTGTTACTCTGTTACTCTAAACAAATTTATAGAAGGAGAAAAACAAATTTGAAACAGCAACAAAATAATATTGTTGACCCTTTTAGAAATTCATTCTTCATTAAACTGCTGCTCTAAAGTCCCTTCTAGATGCTTCATCAATGCAACTTTACGACTTTTTCAGAAATTTGTATGTATAATTGTTGCATTATGAAAGTATAAGTAGATCAAAATGTTGAATTCTAGACTCATGTTAAAAAAATATTCTAGAACATTAAAAAATTAAAAATGAGTCTAACCTAGATAACTCAAACGCTCAACAATAACTTGGGACATGAAGGACAACAAATCTATGTTAATAGACAATATTTTGTATCTTAAGATACTACTTTTATTTAGAGCAGGTTTTGCTTCATATCCTTCAAATTAAGCTTGCCTAAAATAGTCATAACTCACACCAAAAATATTTAGAAGAGACGAATGAGAAGGAAAAAAAGAAAAACATCAAAAGGACGAAAGCTTTGTCCAAGTGAGATCATATACATACCAAACGAAAAATAATCAATAAAATTTTTAGAAGACAACAAATAGCGAGAAAAAAACATACATTATGGGAGTAAACTATGAGATATCCAATGATGATAACAAATCATTCTAACCAGAAAAGTTCTCATGTTTTGAAATAACATACCTCAAAAAATTGATTTACACTTCAATCAACTTTCAATCCTTAAAATACTCATAATATCCACTGATAAAATTTAATAAAAATAGATAACAACAACATAAAAACCAAAAAATATGGGCATGCAAAGTTATTAACTCTCAGAGGATTTTCTAAAGAACACAAAATGTCATCCTTGTATATAAAGGAATAACGTTGTTGATGAAGAAATTAGAGATTTGTAAGGGCTTTTTATATTGTACATTCAACAATTCCAATAGAGAAAACTTGCTTGAATATTCAATTAAAGTTTGTTATTTAATTTGTACTAACAAATACTTATAACAATAATTTTGCAGAAACATAAACAACAAAGTTTAAAGCATGTACTAAAAAATAACAATTAATAATATAAGCATAAATTAATGACTGTAAAAAACATACCAGGATCTGTAACAATAGAATGAAATAGAAAAAAAAAATCTAGCCCACTGAATGCACAGTGTCCCCTTAAGGAAATTATTCCCTTCTAGTACCCGAGGTTTAAAGAAATAGATCATTGATACGCTCACATTACACCTCCCTAAAGAAGTATAAGCGATCGTTGTCAAATAAAGAACCCAACTTGTAGGGTGGGGTCGATCACATGAGGAATACGGTTCAGACTTAAACTTAACTCACTATTATATTCGTTTAGTTAAATTATTTTCGAGACAAGTAAATAAAAGGGGGGATTTGTGAAACAAATAACTGATTGTTGTTTTAAGTAACAAGTGAGCAAGATTCAAACTTTGAGTTATCAATATGAGAGAGAAACTAGGGTGTATGTGTTCCCCATAAGTTCTTAACGCGGTAATCCTAATAATAGTAATCATTTCCTAGTGTTTTACATGCAAAGTTGGTAAGATATGTATCCCTAAGTGACTGGTCCTCCAAATAGGGAATTTCACTCCGCACCTTGGTCCGGCTACGTGTGTAAACTTTACTAACCCTTACCTTTACTTCAGATTAGACCTCACATCAATGTACGGCTTAGTTTTCACCCTCGCACCAATTGACATTAGACTATTAGATAGTATCACGCTAAATCTCTGTTGATAATTATTTTCTTATTAACTACCTCCTTGGTCCGGCAAGTAGCAACAAGGCTAGTTCTAACGCGTGCACTCGTTAAAAAGACTTCTAAGCGAAAGAATTATCAATGCATGCATCAACACTATTCAAGAATTACTTAGTTATTATTCATACGTTGTTAATTGCTCATGGTTCCCACAACCCTAATTATGGATTTAGCTACTCATGCTTGAAAGAATACAATTCATGTTTTCATAAGAAGAATTCATGAACTTACGTTTAAGTACAAGAAACCCGTAATCTCGAACTGAATTTCAAAGCAAAAATCTTATAAACCAAAATCCAGAATTCAAATTACCAAAGCTGTAAGTTAATTCCCAAAGAAAATATCAAGAACTAAAAGTAAACAATAATGTCTAACCCCCAAAAATGAGGTTTACATTTATAGAAAAACATGTCCTAAACAAAAAGAAAACAAAATAAGGAAATAAACTTTTGGGATGCGACTTTGATTGACGACTCGACCTACAGACCGTGGGTCGACCTACGGTCCGTAGGTCCCGTCCGTTGGTCAACACTTAGACTTTTTCAGTAGAGACTCTCAGTTCATTAATGAAGGACGTTCAGAATAGACCGTAGGTTGTCCTATGATCCGTTGGTCCTCTTTCGTGGCTCCACACTTAAGGATTTTCATCAGGTACTGAAATGTCAACTCTCTGAACACATTCGACGGATGTGCAGGACGGCTCGTAGATCGACTTACGGTCCGTAGATCACTTCGTAGTTCCACACTTGGTCAGAATTCCCTGATGCTCCTATCTACGCCTACACATCGACGGACCGTCGCAGGACCTACAGTCCGTAGGACCCTCCATGGTTAGCCACTTCTGCAGAATTTCAGTTGTCATCTCACTCAACCACTTTAAAGCCTATTTCCTACAAACATAACACAAAAAACATTATTACCAATACAAAATGGCCCTAGACACACACAACTCTTAAGTGAAATGTATCAAAAATATCGTAAATTCACGGTATATCAACACCCTCAACTTAAACTTGTTGTTTGTCCTCAAGCGACACACTAACACTCTAAACGACACTTGTGTAGAAGCATACATACAAACTCAGCAATCATATGGCCATTTCAACCCATTCCATCTTCTTAGTGCAAATCCTTTCTCTTAGACTCAACAAGCTAAATCATGTGGATCAAGATATGACAAAGATCGACCAATAGACACCACAACATACACTTTTCATAATCACCAAGGTACCAACTTTTCGACAATGTAACTAGTGCCCTTACTTCAAACGAAATCCTTTTCACACAGTAGATATGAATTTAGAGTTTTAGGATTCATTCAACACTCACGCTCAGAAGTGACTTCAAGTACAATTAGTGCTCAATACCATAGGCTTGACCTTATTTTCATTCCTTAGACTCTTCAAACTAGTTTCTAGGACCACTATAGGACTCTCTTAGCTTGTAACGTAGGCTCAGGGTCAGGTGGGGTATATTTGGGTACTTTTTAGTGACTTTCTACCCTCCTTGACATTACATTGGCTTTTTACCTCTTTTCTCAACCTATTTTTTACAACCTTTCATTTTACTTTCTTTCCCCTGACTCTTTTCAACATGGATGTGGCTTTTGACTTTGTGGCTCTTATTTTTCATTTTCTTCTTTTTCTTTCACCTTATTTTTCTTTATTTCTTTCAGCACTTTTATTTATCCCCTTTTTACTTCTTTTTTTTTACAAAGTCACATCCTCTTCTATCTTTTCTTTTTTTCTCTTCAACACAAAACTCTCTTCATACCCTTTTTTTTATTTTGGTTTCCTATTTCATAGCCACCCTCAACTTATGAATTTTGTATTAGTTGAGGTGCCCAATATCCTATGTCGGATCAAGGCCAAGATCAAGGTAGGTTGTTGCATTAACCACCCTCAACTTAGGCTTTTGGCCTAATTCAAGGTGTACATGTCCAAGGAGGAACCAGGGCCAAAACAATTATTTTAGGGAAGGTGAGTTAGGTGATTTGAAAGAAATGGTCTATCTTAGGCTCAAATATTTGGATCAAATGGAACATTGATTTCATTTGGTTGGATCATTTTAGGCTTTAGTGGACTTAATTTGAACAAGTTGGACTCATTTAAGGCTATATTTTAATATAAATCATGTCCTCAAATGCTTATTTTATCTCAATATCTGATGAAAACCCTTAAGTTTGAGGTATTTGAAGATTGAAGGAAAGCATGGACACTACTTCGTAAAAAGGAACGAAAAGGTTGAAAAGAACGAGAAAATGAAGGCATGAGGATCGTCGAGTCCACTTGGTGAATCGAGGAAGGGTTTCACTTCGCCTTTTGTTCCAGTGTGCTGAGCCTCAAGGAAAGGATCAAGTCGGTGAAAAAAAAATAGTAGTCGGCGCATCGCCGAACAGTTCCGCGAAGCAGTACTATGTCGCCCTATAACCCAGAGCACGACAATGCCGAAGGATGGTACAAGACGGCGATGAACTACACCAAAGGGCAAATCGCCGAGTTGATCGGTGATTCCGACTAATATCGTCGAGTGATCCACCGCAGCACAGATTTTTCAAAACTATAAATAATCGTTTAGATTTTTAGTTTTTATCAGATTTTTAGTGTGAAACAATTAATATAATTTTAGTACATTTTTATTTTTACTCTCAAGTTTGGAGAGGGTTTTGGAAACTTGAAAAAAAGGAGTTCATCTTTCCCAAGTTGGAAGTGGGTCTTCTCTATTCTTCTTTCTTTGCTTAAATCAAGGTTTAATTTCTTATACCTATTTGATTTCACTATCATTTTAGGTGTATTTTGTTATTTCTTGATGTGTGGCTAAAAGCCCCCCATTCTTGGGGTGTGATTTAACAAATATGTGTTGATATTATTGTTGGGTCTTGTTTGCTGATAGGTTAGATGTATTTTAATGGTGATTTCACCTAGTGGTTGTGGTTTAATTTAATGGGTCTGTAGTTGCAAATACAAAGCCACCCACGTGTTTTTGGCTTGCCCGAGAGGGAGGTCACGAAACCAAGACCACTAGACTGATGGCCTAAGGAGTAGATCGACATGAGGTTCAGCCCGAGAGGGTGAGCCCTAGTCCCATATCCTAACACTCAGCCCGAGAGAGTGAGTGGGGTAAGGCGTAGGCTGGTCTTCATGCGGCAAATGGGTGTCCGAGAGGAACGCATTTGAAACGGGATAAGTTGCCCGAGAGGGAACTTATTTCCATCTAAAGCTTAGCCTAGTCACTATTATCTTGCAAATTTCGTATCGAAAGCATATACCCAACTAATTATCTCAACTTGTTGCGGTCACACCCCAAGAACTCTTCCCCATACTTGATTTTCTTGTTATTTTTGTTGTTTTTGCTATACTTGTGACAAAAACCCCAAATTTATATTTGACACTTTTGTGTCCCCCTCTAATTTAGAATATTTTTAATCGTTAATGTCTTTAGCTACGACTAGTTAGAACTAGATTTTATTTTTCTATTTATTCTCAAAACCGCTCCCTTGGGACACGATCTCAACCCTTGGTTTGGTTACTATACTATTGCACGATTCGTAGACACTTGTATTGGCAGTTGTGTAGTTGATTACGAATTCGCAAAATATCAATCACTTCCCAACTTCAAGCCTAGATTATCTTAGCAAGACCAACGGGGAAAGTTCTAGATTGGCACATACTGTCTGAACTTTCAACTTTTCTCACACACTCTTGGCACATTATTTCATTATCAGATTACCCAGTTCAAGTTTTTGCTTAAGTCATGAAGTCAAATCGGTTCTTTATCATGTCACATTGAGATCCAACACATTCAACTCATCAAGACTATCGATCTAGCACATTTCAACATTTTTGGACAAGGATCATTTTTCTCATGCTTTTTATGCCATCATGCTTTCATTTTTCTACTTACTCCTACACATACATTCCTACACATGCCGATTCAACAGAAATTAAACAGTCTCTTGGGGGAAAAGAACACAGGCAAAAAAACCCCAAGAGAGGATTATGAGTTGGGTTACTCAGACTTCACCCTGTCACTCACAATCCATTTACCCTACCCCCAACAAAATAAAGTGTGATTGTCCCCAATGCACAAAAAAATAAAAAATAAAGGATCGGGTGAAGCAAACATGTGGCGCTTATGCACCGAAGACCGCTCAAGAAGTGGGTGGGTCTAGTTTCTGGAGCCCGCTGGATCAACACTCGAAACACCATCAGGAGCGCTCCCATCTACTATCCCAACACTCTCAGTAGTGCTCTCATCAACTCTCAAAGCACCGTCAGTAGTGCTCACACCGCTAGATGGGCCCACACCTATCTCCCTAGCCTGATGCTGTGTCATCTCCTCGTCAACTATAGATGCCCTCCGAGACACCTCAGTCTGCAGGCGCTCCATCTTCCTCACTCTCTCAACCTCAGTATCATCAGAAGTACAACTGGAGCGGGGGCGCTTCCTAGCAGCACATGAAGAATCTGATGGCGGCTGGTCATCTCTGAATAAGGCACTCATCACCACATCATCAATCGGTGCCGTAGGGGCAGACTTTGCTCAGAGCGGAGCGAGAAGTACGGAGACATCATCACGAAGGATTTCTAACTCCTTCTTGAGCGTGGTCACATCAACGGTCGGGGACGGCCTCTCCAAGACTCGCAACTTAAAGGTATCCAGGCGTTGATGAACAGCCTGGACCTTTTGGTCCATCATATTCTCCATATGCTGCTCAACCTTCGCCTCAGACTCCGCTATAGCACGCTGCATCCATGGCCTCACATGCTGAAACGGGGTGGCCATTTGTGCCTCTAGCTTCTGTGCTTGAGCTAGAGGGATGGCGGTGGAACTGGAAGAATGAGTGGATCTAAAAGAGCTAGGGTCTGACTAGCGGCGGGAGACGGAGGAGCATGGGCATGTGCAGTAGTGGCTGGAGAGACAGTGTCATCATCCTACATCTGCTCTATATCTGCTACAAGATCATCGCCCAACGGTGGCACCTCAACATGTGGCTCCCTGCGAGGTGCAGCTACATTGGCCTCATCCCGAATAAGGTTAATATCAAGAGTCTTGGTTTCCTTAAGCAACCGGTCACCATGCCATATAGGTACAGTAGCATCCCTGCAAAGTTGGAAGATGAGGCATGGGAACAGCAGGGTAGTGGTGGCCTTGAAGGCCTTCTCATGAATTATCGCGATCAGAATGTGGGTGAAATCTATCTCCAAACCTGCAACCATAGTTGTAACCATCATCACTCGATCCCATGTGAGCACATTGTCCGCCTGAGTAAGGGACACACAGTTCCACACCAGCAGCCAAAAGAATTTAGCAGCAAAAGTTAGGGTAGCCTTTCTAATGCCCAGGCTCAGAGTACTGACCCACTCTGCACGCTCTCCATCTGTGGCAAGATGTCATGCTAGCCACCTAATAAGTGACTCTCTCTGCTCGGCAATTCTCTGAAATGCCCCACTCTGAATGATACACATCTGATAGTCAAACTTTGTTGTATTGATGGGCAGAGTGTGGTCCGGGCCATAGATGAACATGCGGAGGGTGGTCTTAGAGATGTCAACATTAAACCCCCGGACGAGTGTGGCCTCAAATAGAGGCTGAGCAGCGGGCTTAGACCGCTTAAAGATGGACCCTCTGATGGTGGTTGCATAGGAAACGTAGAACTCACGTACTATCTCCTCGCTATAGGACCCTGGGCTACGTGCCATCCACCCACATATGTGCCTCCAAAAAAGATCGTGGATGGCGGGAGCGGTGTGAAGGCTACTTGTGAGAACCCGATGCTCATCGGTGACCAATCTGGCCACCTTACCGTGCTCATTCAGCATGCAAGCATCTGAGTAAATCTGGAACTGGTTGTCCACACACCATCTGTTGGGCTCTGTAGCAACCGCTGAAGGCTCAGAATGGGGGCGCACGATGGTATCATCTGTACTATCAGACTCGTACAAGAAAGCGGTGCTTCCTTTGGGGCTGGAGATTGAGACTGAGCCGAATGCAGACTTAGAGCTAGCTGGTGATCCGATCGAAGTGTCCCCCTCATCAGACTGGGGACAGTGACCACATCGGGAATCACTTGCCGGGTTCGATTCTGTGTAGTGCGTGGAACAATGGGGGAAGTCCTGGTGGGAGGTAAAGCGTACTCCACATTTGTATCCTTATCGATCAGCCGCAATGAAGGTGCTACAGACTTGGACTTGCCATTTGCGGCATAAGTGGGGGAATGCTTAGGAGCCATGGTACGTATGGGAGCTTAGTTAGTGCCAATACAATCTAATAAAACACACGGAAGAATTTTAGAACAAGAAACAAACCAAAACAAAAAAATAAAAAAAACTGGGCAGTAGTTGAATTGCTGACCCATGGTGGGTTCCTACGGTTCATCGAGGGATCAACGGTCCGTAGGTCAGAGTACCCAAATTTGGGTCTCTGATATGGGAACCACGGATGTGCAGAACGGTACGTCGATGGAATGACAAAGCGTAGTCCACACCGTGGTTCGACACTTAGCAAAACTTTTGTGTGATTCTGGCCCACGGACCCGACCTATAGTTCATAGAATGACCTACGATCCATTGACGGGGTCTCGTGGGTCAGTTTGTGCCAGGTTTTCAGATGGTTCACTTCTTGCATTCCTTTTCATTCAACAAATACAAACAAATTAGGCCTACACATGCATTTCAACAAGTAATTTGGTAGTTAATCATCCTTAGGTTCCAATTTCACATAATTTTACAGATTATCACAACGAAACCTATGAACCCTAAGTCAAAATTTCCAATTCGACCTATTAACTTGAATTATTCAGTTTTAATGAACTACACATTCACATACCATCATACCAAGGGTGTATTTAGCATACAATTTAACATTCAAACACGAAATTAACAACCCAAGGTCAAGTTCCAACTTCGTGATTTCATGATACAAACAATGAACAGTGAATTCAAAGTCAGGGTGAAGTCATTTACCTTTCAAGTAATCGAAGTGGATGAGTGTGATGATGCAATAGAATCCTTTAGACCTTTGCTATCCCTTTGACATCGAATCCGAACTTGTGGAATCGTTGGGGAGTGGAGATGAGGGATTTGGAAGAGAAAATAATGATTTGGGAATTGGGGAAGGGAATGGGGACTTGATCTTTGGGATATTGTGATTGTGGGAGAGAAAGGGTTTAAAAATGGTTGGGAGGAAGTTTTGAATGTGGGGAATGAATTAAAAATGAAAGGTTTTATTTTATAAGGTGTCCGAGTCGGATCGGGCAAACCGTAGTTTTTGGACCCACGAGACCTCATCAACGGTCTGTGGGTCGACCTATGGACCGTAGGTCACTCTGACACTTAGAATTTTTAGAAAACTTACCTAGGGTCTACAGACGCCATTCACGATCTGTGGATGGACCCACGGACCGTCAATGGAGTCCGTAGACCACTGCACAACTATTTTTCTGCAGATTTTGCCTTTCGCCTCTGCACACGTAGCAACCATTAGGACTTCTTTTTTACATTTTCTGGACAGCCAACACTAATACAGAAATAAAACACCTATCTAAAGACTTACATAAATTAAAATAAAAGAAGAAAACTCCTAAATCGAAAAGAAAAACCTATAGTTGGCTAGATTGTACATCTTTGATTGCCTCCCAAGCAACGCTTGATTTAACGTCGCGGCACGATGCAGGCCCCTTGATTACTCAGACTTCATCAAGATAATAGGTCTCGATCACCTCTTGCACACTCTCCAATTTTCCCATGTAGACTTTAATCCTTTGCCCGTTCACCTTGAACCTTGTTACCTCCTTGTTCTCGAGCTCGACCGCTCCATGTGGAAACACTTGAGTGACTTTGAATGGCCCGATCCACTTGAACTTGAGCTTGCCAAAAAATAAGCGCAACCTTGAGTTGAATAGAAGCACCAGATCACCCACAGCAAATTCATGCTTTTCAATCTTTTGATCATGATACTTTTTCATATTCTCCTTGTACAGGGCAAAACTTCATAAGCTCTTAGGCGAAACTTATCAAGCTCATTCATGTCATTCACTCTTTGACTCGATGTGGCGCCCCAATCCAAATTCAACTTCTTTAGAGCCCATATGGCCTTATGCTCTAGCTTTACCGGCAAATGGCATGACTTCCCATATACAAGTTGGCAGGGGTACATACCTATGTGATTCTTGAATGCAATGTGATAGGACCATAGAGAATTATCAAGCCTCCTTTACCAATCAGTTCTATTGGCATTCACAGTCTTTGCAAGGATTTTCTTTATCTCTCTGTTTGACACTTCAACTTGCCCACTAGACTGCGGATGGTAAGGAGTGGCTATATTGTGACGGACTCCATATTTCTCTAGAAATACCTTGAACAACTTATTACAAAAGTGGGAACATCCATCGCTGATAATTGCCCTAGGTGTACCAAATCTGGAGAAGATACTCTTTTTCAGGAATGCAGTGACACTTTTCCCTTCATTGTTTGAAAGCGCAAGTGCTTCCACCCATTTTGACACATAATCAACCGCAACAAGAATATACTTTATCCCATGTGAACTCACAAATGGACTCATAAAGTCAAGGCCCCAAACATAAAACAACTCAATCACCAATATTGGATTCATAGGTAGATCTTGCCTCTTTGAAATTCCTCCTTCTCTTTGGCAACGATCAAAAGACTTGGCGACATTATGAGCATCTTGGTGGATGGTAGGCCAGTAATACCCACACTGCAAGATTTTATGCACAGTCTGAATACCACTATGATGCCCACCAACAGGCGATGAATGACACGCCTCTAGTATACTCATCATCTCAACCTCGGGCACACAACGACGAATAATCCCATCAGCACAAATACAGAACAAATAAGGCTCATCCCAAAAGAACTTATTCACATCATGCATAAACTTTTTCATTTGGTGAAATGACAAATCTGATGGAACCAGATCACTTGCCAAGTAGTTAGCAAAATCTGTGAACCAAGGAATAAGATCAAAAGAAGCAGCCAATACTTGTTCGTCTGGGAATGCATCATTAATTTCAGCCCCATCTCCAAGCTTGAGCATAGCTTCCTCTTCCAATCTAGACAAATGGTCGGCAACCTGATTCTCTGTCCCCTTTTTATCTTTCACCTTAAAATCGAACTCTTGCAGTAACAATACCCATCTAATCAACCTCGGTTTTGCATCCTTTTTAGCCATTAGATACCTCAATGCAGAATGGTCAGTATGCACTATGACCTTGGTACCAAGCAAGTAGGATCAAAATTTCTCAAATGCAAAAACCACAACAAGGAGTTCTTGTTCAGTCACATTATAGTTCTTTTGAGCCACATTCAGCATTTTGCTGGCATAGTAAATCGGATGAAAAATCTTCTCTCACCTATGTCCTAATACCACACCAAGCGCCACTCCACTCGCATCACACATCACTTCAAACGGTTACCCCCAATCCAGTGAAATAATGATAGGTGCGGAAACTAGCTTTGCTTTGAACTCTCCAAATGCTCGCATACAAGCATCATCAAAATCAAACTTACACTCATTTTCGAGCAATTTGCACAATGGATGCGCAATTTTGGAGAAATCCTTGATAAACCTCCTATAAAAGCATGCATGCCCAAGAAAACTTCTAACACCTTTAACAGAGATAGGTGGTGGAAACTTTTCTATTACCTCAACTTTAGCTCTATCAACCTCAATACCCTTCTCATAAATCTGATAACCCAGAACGATCCCCTCTTTCACCATGAAGTGGCATTTTTCTCAATTGAGCACAAGATTGCACTCTTCACACCATTTCAGTACCTCGGCCAAATGCATCAGACAACCATCAAATGAGTCACCTACCACAGATAAATCATCCGTAAATACCTCAATAGTGTCCTCCACCATATCTAAAAATATTGACATCATGCAATGTTGGAAGGTCGCTGGAGCATTACACAACCCAAATGGCATTTGTTTGAAGGCGAAAGTCCCATAAGGGTAAGTGAAGGTGGTCTTCTCTTGGACTTTCGGAGCAATGGAGATCTGATTGTAGCCCGAATAACCATCAAGAAAGCAATACCAACCCTTACCAACAAGGAGATCCAGCATATGATCCATGAACGGCATAGGGAAGTGATCTTTTTTCTGTCCAAGCATTCAATTTTTGGTAGTTCATGCATACTCTCCATCCAGTCATTGGCCGCATCGGAACAAGCTCATTTTTCGCATTAGGAACCACAATAATCCCACCTTTCTTAGGTACACACTGAACATGACAGACCAAATTACTATCTGCGATGGGGTATATGACTCCAGCATCAAACCATTTGATGATTTCCTTTTTCACTACCTCTTGCATAGGCGGATTTATTCTCCTTTGGTGCTCGATACTAGGCTTGTTGTACAACATGAGTTGGATTTTATGAGAACAAATGTCAGGAGGAATCTCAATAATGTCCGCAATAGTCCATCCAATAGCCCGCTTGAACCTCATCAACACAGAAACCAATGCCTCAAATTGTACCTCACTCAAATCTGCCGCAATGATTAACGGTAAAGTACCATCTCTCCCTAAGAATACATACCTCAAATGCGATGGTAGAGCCTTGAGCTCCAATTTTAGAGCCTTTTCAACAGACGATTGTGCAGGTGGAGAGTTGCGATTCTTCATATCTAGCTCCGATTTCTTTGGTTTGGAACGGAATTCAAACCTATCAAGTGCGGCAACTAATTCATCATATTCTTCAATACCATCACCCTCAAAGTTCATCATTACCGCTGCCAGTGCACCAACACACAACCTCTCTTCAATAGACACATCAGAACCTCGCTCTACAATATGATTCACCATTGATACTGACTTGAGATCACTTTCCTGCTTCATAGACCTACAGATATTGAAAGTTACCTCTTCGTTATTCAATTGGAACTTCATCTGCCCCCTCTTCATATCAACCAAGGCGCGCCCAGTAGCTAGGAATGGTTTCCCTAAGATGATGAGAACCTCAAAATCAACCTCACAATCAAGTATCACAAAATCCGCCAGAAAAATAAATGACTCCACTTTCACGAGGACATCTTGGAGAACACCAATGGGCTTCTTCACAGTTCTATCGTCCATGAGTAGTCGCATCGCAATCAGTTTTGGAGCCCCTAAACCCAACTTCTTGTAAATAGACAATGGCATCAGATTAATGCTAGCACCCAAATCACACAACGCCTTCGCAAAATGCAACAACCCGATGGTACAAGGAATAGTGAAAGAACTAGGATCCTATTTCTTCTGCCCAAGTGACCAAGTAGAAATGGCACTGTAATGTTGCAACCTCTCATCATTCTCAAAGCTAACATCCCTCTTTTTGGTCACCAAATCCTTCATAAACTTCGCATACCCAGGCATTTGCTCCAAAGCCTCTATCAACGGAACATTGATAGAAAGTTGTTTCAACATAGTAATAAACCTGCAGTATTTTCCTTCTTCAGCCTTCTTTACTAATCTCTGTGGGAATGGCGGTGGAGGTCTAGACATGGGAACAACTTTTTGGGTCACCTCTGCTTCCTTCTCTGTAGCATTCTTAGACTCTCCAGTAACCTCAATCTCATCATCATCTCTTTCTACCATAATTTCAACCTCAGATGGCATAGGGGGATCAATGGTTTGTTTACCTCCTCGAGTAGTGACTACCATATAATGCCCATCATTCTTCGGGTTTTGGATGGTGTTGCTAGGAAGTGTGCCAGGCTAACATGGGTTTACTATAGTGGACAACTGATTCATCTGCTGCTCAAGTTTCTTGATCGACACTGTATGTGCATCAACTTTTTGACCGATTCCAGACAAGTCGCTTGGCATCTCTTTCACATTCTCATCAGTCTCATCAAACCTCTTCATCATCTTCTGCATCATATCCTCAATACGTGACATACTACCCCCAGCTTCCCTATTGCCATATTCCCAATTTGCAGGTGGAACATAAGGCCCAACTCTCTCATTTTTGTTGCCATAGTTGTTCCGGTTGTAGTTGTTGTCGCAATTGTAGTTCCCATCTCGGACATAGTTACCCTCTCGATTGTAGTTATCATAGTTCCGACCTTGGTTTCCTTGACCTTGGTGCCAATTATCCGAGTTGGAACCTTGGGCGTTGGCTCAGAAACCACCCGTTTGATTATTCACCAAATAAGCATCCTCCTCATAGTAGCATTCTTCAACTGGTGGTGGTGGATTTCTAGTTAAGTAGTTTACTGCATTCACCTTTTTTGCACCTCCGCTTACATGCTTCAACGCCAACCCAAGTTCTGTCCTCATCTGATCCATCTCCTCACAAATGTCATCGGCAAATTGACTAGGTGCAGCTTGAACTGCAAATGTGCTTCTTCCAGTGTCTGACTTCCTAGTGCTCCATGCTTTATTGTTTTGAGAAATCTTCTCCAATTTCTCAGCGATCTCCTCAAAAGCGCACTCACCATATGAACCTCCAGCGATAGTATCAAGCACAGCCTTACCATTGTCATCCTGACCTCTGTAGAAGTACTCCTTAAGTGACTCATCATCTATGCGGTGATTCAGAACACTTCTTATAAATGCAGTACGCCAACCCAAGTTCTGTCCTCATCTGATCCATCTCCTCACAAATGTCATCGGCAAATTGACTAGGTGCAGCTTGAACTGCAAAAGTGCTTCTTCCAGTGTCTGACTTCCTAGTGCTCCATGCTTTATTGTTTTGAGAAATCTTCTCCAATTTCTCAGCGATCTCCTCAAAAGCGCACTCACCATATGAACCTCCAGCGATAGTATCAAGCACAGCCTTACCATTGTCATCCTGACCTCTGTAGAAGTACTCCTTAAGTGACTCATCATCTATGCGGTGATTCAGAACACTTCTTATAAATGCAGTACGCCAACCCAAGTTTTGTCCTCATCTGATCCATCTCCTCACAAATGTCATCGGCAAATTGACTAGGTGCAGCTTGAACTGCAAAAGTGCTTCTTCCAGTGTCTGACTTCCTAGTGCTCCATGCTTTATTGTTTTGAGAAATCTTCTCCAATTTCTCAGCGATCTCCTCAAAAGCGCACTCACCATATGAACCTCCAGCGATAGTATCAAGCACAGCCTTACCATTGTCATCCTGACCTCTGTAGAAGTACTCCTTAAGTGACTCATCATCTATGCGGTGATTCAGAACACTTCTTATAAATGCAGTGAACCTATCCCATGAACTGCTCACAGACTCTCCAGGTAATGCTACAAAGTTGTTCAGTTTGTCCTTGTGATTCAGTTTCTTGGACAAAGGGAAATACTTTGCCATGAACAACTTGTGCAATTGGTCCCATATATGAACCGAGTTATAAGGAAGCTCAGAAAACCATATCGCAGCATCTTCGGTCAATGATAGAGGGAAGACACTCAACCCTATGACGTTCATATCCAACTTCGATCGTCCCACACAATTCTTGCAGACACTTTTCAACTTGTCCATGTGCCCATGCGGATCTTCCGAAGCAATACCAGAAAAAAACCCCATTGTTGTAAGCATTTGCATCAGACTATTGGTCACCACAAATGTATGCCCTGGAGGTAGAGGAAGGAGAACAATGGGTCCTTCTGATTCAACTGTATTGAAGTCGACCTTGTAATCATCACGCAACCTCGGTTCTGGCAGATTTTGTACCCTCAATGCATCTCCGAGTAGATTACCCCCAGGAACCTGAGCATTCTCATTATTCACTCTGTCCTTGTGCTCCTTTATGATTGGATTATTATTGCCCCCTTGATTTTCCATTCTTCTTAAAGTCTTGCTTAGTTCAGGGTCGTATGGGTCAGTGGTTCGCCTCGACTCCGTGTACTTGGCATACACTAGAGTAGAAACCTGTAGAAAATAAAAACAAAGGAAAATGTAAAATTAGGAAATAATTGACTAAAGTTCAATAATGTAGTTAAACTTAATCCAAAAGCCTTATTCCCCGGCAGCGGCACCAAAATTTGATACTCTCAAATTACACCTCCCTAAAGAAGTATAAGCGATCGTTGTTAAATAAAGAACCCAACTTGTAGGTTGGGGTCGATCCCACGAGGAATACGGTTCAGACTTAAACTTAACTCACTATTATATTCGTTTAGTCAACTTATTTCTGATACAAGTAAATAAAGGGGGGGATTGTGAAACAAATAATTGATTGTTGTTTTAAGTAACAAGTGAGCAAGATTCAAACTTCGAGTTATCAATATGAGAGAGAAACTAGGGTGGATGTGTTCCACATAATCTCTTAATGTGGTAATCCTAATAATAGTAATCATTCCCTAGTGTCTTACATGCAAAGTTGGTAAGATATGTATCCCTAA
This sequence comes from Solanum piurae, assembly GCA_029582685.1. NCBI lineage: Eukaryota > Viridiplantae > Streptophyta > Magnoliopsida > Solanales > Solanaceae > Solanum > Solanum piurae. Next base: position 303 of record JAJOOO010008287.1, on the reverse strand, counting down.
GTGCACTACAAGAAAGTAGAGATATGACGACATTTATTTGGTGACATTTGAAATAAATGTCGAAAAATAAAGAATTTATTGACATTTATGAACAAATATCGCAAAAACAATGACATTTGATGCAAAATGTCATTAAAATAATGACATTTGGTCAGAATCGTCATTCTTTTTTGACATTTGACATCAAATGTCGAATATATTATGACATTTTGCAACAAATGTCTTTACTTTTAGCAACATTTTCAAAAAATGTTGTTAAAATAATGACATTTTGCAACAAATGTCATTTCTTTTAGTGACATT
>JAJOOO010008286.1:0-10451 GCA_029582685.1 Solanum piurae | reverse complement strand
AAGAGCTAAGATTTGAGAAAAATCAAGAAAAAATAATGAGGGAGTTCTGCATTTTTTGGATGATTGGGTTGGTGAGGGAGAAGGGGTATTTAGGGTTCTTCAAAAGTGAAGATTGTTCTTCAAATGGGTAATGGGTCGGATATTACCGTTGGAGGGGCAAATTTAATTTTAAAAAAATGTTAAAAGATGACTAACGCGCCGTTCTAAGCTGTAACAACACGCACACAAGGCTGGTGTTCGGAGGGTTGAAAATAATTCACATAAAAGATGTTAAGGGGTATATAAACACCCGTGTAGTTTAAGTACTAAAGTAAGTTTTCGTGCCAAGTTCAGGGGTTTTTTTTATGTATTTTCCCTATATATTTTGGTAAAAATGTAACAAAAAAATAATAATGAAGAATTTTTAACTGCTCCTATTTTCTCCCCCCTTTTCTATTTTAAAATTTTAATTTTCAAAAATATTTGGATAAGAATAATTATCTTCAAAATCTAATCTAACCGTAGTATATAGAGAAAGTCAAATAGTTAGGGAACAATTATTTTGAAAAGTACCAAATTTTTTTTATTCTTTTTCAATTTCTACCTATACATAAATTCTTTTGATGATTTAATTTTTCTCCATCTTCTTTGTATATGAATTTTAAATGATTTTATGTTTATTTTTTATGTTTTGCAGTATGATTTGTGCGTGAAATCACTAGATTTGGATCTTTATTTTTATTTTTCAGATATTGTTAAAAAAATATTATTTATACATATTTAAAGTGTATCATTTATTGGATAATAATGTTATTTGATAAAATTATTGTTCTTTTTGTTGTTGATGCCGTTGATATTATTAGGAAATGCTTAATACTAAAAAAATTTATTCACCAAAAGTTCATATGTTTTTATTTTATTTTATTTATGTGATATATCTCATAATGTGGTAAAAATTGTATACTTCTTAATATTTTTAAGTTGGTAATAGTTTGATATATTAATGTGATGTTTTCCTATAGTTTTTTTTTCCCTTCATTTTTTGATAATCTATACAAGTATTATTGGTAGTGTATTACACAAATATTCCATGCATGCTAGAAATATGTATTATAGTTTGCAAACTTGTATAATTTTTTTAAAAAAATTTATTAATTAATTTTATACACGTTGACAAGATAATTAATTTTCTAATACATATATTTAATTGTCTTTCGTATCTCTCATTTTCTAAAATATACATATATTTAATTGTCTTTCGTATCGAGAGAGAGAAAGTGAGAGATAAGAAGCACTTGATTTATACAAAACACTTTTAGTAGTGATTATTTTTTACTTTATATCTAAATGAATATTATTATTTTGTAATGAACTTCTTTAATCTTTTTTGCATTGAGTTGATTTCTTCTTAATTGTTTCAAATGAGTTTTTAGCGAATGATTAAGTTTAAACAATTGTTTTAATATTACATTAAAAAACTTTTAATAGAAAAATATTACAAAATTAAAATTTTGAATTTAAATTGTATAGATTTTAAAAAATTCTATAGAAAAAATGGAGTAGTTTTAAATTTCAAATTAAACAACTTTTGTTTGAATGTGTATCATATATATATAAAAAATACGTAATATTTTTTTTAAAAACCACCGCATTTCCCTTTTCTCTCATTGGCAGTCCCCCCACCCCACCCCCTTCCGTCCTATTTCTCTATCTATATTATGAATTTATATTCCATAATAATTCAAATAATTCGAGAAAGAGCACATTGATCACTTTTCTTATTGATTATATTGACACAATGTCATTTATACTCTCATAATACATTAGTTTTATCCTTACCATTATCAAAATCATATGACTTTTCTTATATATAATTTATTTTAATTTAATGATTAAATTTTCTTCTTTCTTTATTATTTTAACAAGAGGATAATGTCAATAAGGTAAGGGTATTTATGATTTTGAATAATTTTTTAAAAAATAAATAAATTAAATAATGCTAAAAGAATTACTATTGTTAAATTTAGACAATGAACTAAGCTTCTATATTGATTTATTTACATAAATAAACTATTATAACATAGCAAAGTGTTAAATGTTAACATTCTCTCAAATAAACTTTATAATGTTATCTTATAATAAGTTAAATTTTGAAATTGTCAATAAATCAGTATTTGCGATTACATTTATCAACTAATATTATGAATTTATATTCCACAATCATCCAAATAATTCGAGAAAGAGCACAATGATCACTTCTCTTATTGACACAATTTTATTTGTAGACAATGTTATTTATATGCTAATAATACTCTTAGAGGTCGTTTGATTGGGAACAAGTTATCCCAAGACAATTAAATTTGGAATAAGTTATCCCACCATGTATATTGGATAACTTATCCCATCACTATAACAAAAATGGTGGGATAACTAATTTAATGACTACCTAATAATTCCAACTAAACATGAGATAAAATAATTTTACATTTTATCTTGAGATTATTATACCGTATACCTCACACTAAATGAGCACTCAATTTTATCTTAGTTTTACTAATATCATAGGACTTTTGTTTGTTATAATTTATTTTAATCTAACAATTAAATTTTCTTACATCTTTATTATTCTAACAAGATGATGATATCGATAAGGTGAGAGTATTTATGATTTTGAATAATTTTTTTAAATAAATTAATTAAATCATGCTAAAAAATTAGTATTGTCAAATTTAGACAATGAACTAAGCCTATATATTAATTTATTTACATAAATATTCTATTATAACATATCAAGGTGTTAAATGTTAACATTCTCTCATATAAACATTATAATATTATCTTTTAATAAGTTAAATTTTGAAATTGTTAGTATTCGATATTTACGATTACATTTATTAACTAACCGCGCAACGCGTGGGTATGTAAACTAGCTACCTTTAAAGGAATATTTCTATAGCTTTTTTGTCAAATAAGAGGGACTCAATATGAGTGAAATGTTCATAATGTCATTAAATATTTGTCAAATAAGAAAATGTGTCATTTTTTATTGAGTTGATTAGAAAGAAAGTGAGTCATATAAATTGAAACACATGGAATAATAATAGTGTGTGCAATTAATAATTCCTCATTTCTTTTTTCAGAGAAGTATTGAAAATACCGTTAAACTCAATACAAATTATTAGTTTCATTCCTGAATTATTGATTAAGTGAACTTAAATACACCCAAATCTTACAATATGAGTGAAATACACCCCTAAATTCTTGTCAAGTTTAGGAATGTTTTCAATATTTCTCTCAACGTTTTATTAAAAATCACATGGTTTTACTAGAGTTTGATACCACTTGTTATGTCATATTGCATAGTTAAGTAGATATGTATTTTTAAGGCGGTTAATAGTTTAGAAACGACACTAATAATTTATATAGGTTTTAAGGGTGTTGAGGGACCCACCCAAGTATTGCATTTCTGGCAGTTGTTTCCCCACACATTTGTAATCAAGAAGATGATAAACTGTTAAACTGAAGACAAAAGGGGAAAAAAGAGTAGAGAAATTTTGAAAAGATGGCTAGTCTGGGCATGTACTCCTGGACTACAGGAATCAAGAAAAGGGTATTTGTAAGAGTTGCTAATTTTGCAAAAGGGAATGAAAAGAGAGTAGAAATAGCAGAGAAAGTGAAAAATTCAAAAGTAGTAATACTTGGTGGAACTGGAAGAGTTGGTGGTTCTACTGCTATTGCTCTGTCTAAGCTCTGTCCTGACCTTAACATTGTTATTGCTGGTCGAAATAGGTAATAAACCCTTGTTCAGTTTTTGGGTAACTCAGAATTTCATTATTGGGATTTTGTTTGTTCTCTGTGAAATTTGGATAAAGATAGAGTTTTTTTTCTTGATTTGAAGATTTTTTTGATCCACATTTCTATCTTTCTGTGTCCTGCAATTTGGGTACTTTCTGTATGGTCATTTTCGTGTAGTTTGATTGTAGTATTATTTTGTTGTAGTGTTGTTTTGCTACTATGTAGTGTTTATCTGTTACTATCTGTTGTCTCTTGTACTTCCATTACGTCCTTTTCTAGATTGTTTATGTCTTGAGTCGAGGGTCTATTGAAAACAGTCTCTGTAACTCGCCTCTGAGTTAGAGGTAAGGTTTGCGTCAGAGGCGAACCCACACTTGTAAGTGGGGATGCACGTGCACCCGTTAACTTCAAAAAAGATATACTTAATAGTGCACCCAAAAGAAGCATATGAGTGCCCTTGTATTGTTGGTACAAGCTAGAGGACCAATCCCTAATACCAGGGTTCGAATCTTGTTGATTTTTCACTCTTTTTATTTTAAGTAGCTGAATAGATAATATTGGTGCACCATTTGCGTACACTCTACCCTTCTCGGACCCCACTTTTTGTGGGACTACACTAGATATGTTGTTGTTATTGTTCTGTTTGGTCATTTTCAATAGAAAATGCTTTTCGTGGAAAATACTTTCCGATGTTTGGTTGGGAGTGTAAGATATCTTTTGAAACAGATACGTGTTTATTGTTATGATGAAATTTTTGAGCACTAAAGATTAATAATGATGTCTAAGTGATAGGTGGAACGTGTAATATGACACAAGGATATACGGGCCTTTTCCACCTAATGAGTGTAAATCAGCTGAAAATGAGTTTTTGTTCACAAGTTTGATTTTCATATTTTGGCATTTGAAAATATGAAAGATGTGAGACGAAAGCTTATTAAAATAAGAAATGTTATCAATTGGTTGAGTTTCTTAGACTGCTTGTTGACACCAGAATTATTTATTTGTAAAGAGTTGGCTACTTGGTAGAGACAAAAATGGTAAAACTTGAAATTGCTTAGTTTCAACATCTAAAAGTGTCTAGTTTTAACTAACCCAGACTAACATAAGTTTCTCTTCCCCAACATCTAAAAAGCATAAATTGGACTCGGTACATAACATAGCCATTCTTATAAAGTTAGCAGACCTCATTGCAAAATGATGACGGATTTGATGTTCTTTGTCTTCTAATCCTTGGTGACTATTTACCTGATTTTGATGCTTGTTGTCATGTATTTTACTTGGATTTGTTGCACTTGAGCCGAGGGTCTTTCGGAAACAGCCTCTCTACCTCCACGGGGTAGTGGTAAGGTCTGCATACACTCTACCCTCCCCGTACCTCACTTGTGGGATTTCACTGGGTATGTTGTTGTTGTTGTTTTGTTGTCATGAAGCTAGATTAACACTTCCAACAAAAGATAAATTAGAATGAAAGTAATGCAAATGGAAAAGAGGAACACAAGTAAAAAGGATGTCAAAATAGTGTTACCTAGATTATTGAAGGCTTTCTTGACCAACCACTGCAAAGGCTCAAAGCTATAAGGATTCATTATGTTAAAGAAATTTGATGTTAGATTGTTAATCAAGAAAGTTAAGTGCTGATTTCGGAAGTTCCTTTTTTTACCATGTAAAACTGAGGAGAATCTTTGAAGGAAGAGTATCAAAGGTAAATCTCGCGTAAGACTTCTTTTTGTTAATGAAAAAGTAACTGACGAATTATCACTAATTTGGGCATGATATGGTGCTAATAATTGTATGAGTTTGGAAAAGTGATATCCAAAAAATGAAGGTAAAAAGTGGAAAATGAACCCCCATTGAGAGGTTGACTTCATGAATCCAAAGAGTTTTATGCACAAATTCAGTTGTATAACATGGCCTATGTTGCTCTGACTCTTCGAAAATGTCGACGGGTGCTTGTCGGATCCTCCAAAAATAGTGTATTTTTGAAGGATTCGACACTGGTGCGGCAACATTTTTGGAGAGTCCAAGCAACTTAGAACACATCCAAATATCATGGTATAACATGGCCACATCCAAAAAATTAATTAATCCTTTGAGAGATAAATTGTAGATTAAGTATTTGATTGTCTGGAGTGCTATGACATTCCCACTCAAGTCAAGAACTTTCCCACCCAAGGCATATTTGCCAATTTTGTCTGTGTGTTTCATCCGATCTCACAGTTGAATTGATCTCTTGGTTTATCTCATTTTCTATATGACTTTCTAGGTTTTCGACATTTCGTTCTAAATTTGTTGTGTAACTTTGGACTTCTTGAATAAAGAAAAACTATTGTGTATCATATTATCTATTACAGGGAGAAAGGGGCTGCTATGGTGTCAAAACTAGGAAAGAATGCAAAATTTGCTGAAGTAAATATAGACGACAGAGAAGCATTAGAAGCCAATTTGACAGGTCTACCAGATCCTTCCTTTTTTCATACTTTGAACTTACGAGCACTTTATCAAATGCAGCTGTCTATTGCAAGTTATAGTATTGATGAGTATGGATCATCAATTAGCAACATTATCCTGTAATGTATGTGTAATTTTTTTAATCGATTTTCCCTAATGGGAATAAGCTATATTTTAGTCATTGGTCCTTTCTCTCTGCACTTAATCCCATTCCTGCTGTCACTTAGCAGGAATGAGTAAACTGATATCCTTTGTATTAAACTGTTTATTTAGACTATTAATTAAGGAATCTGTGTTGTATGACTCTAGACGAAGTGGCGTAATTTCACTTTGTAGTCTTCTAAAAGTTAAACTAGCATAAATGCAGTTACTGTATTTGTTTTAGTAGGAAGCCAAATGTCCTGTTTGATGAACATGTTAGAAAATATGATTGTTAGACCTGAGTACTGCACTTACTTTTGGATACTTGTAAGTAAATTAAGACAAGTTGATATACTACAGCTTCCCGGGTGATCAGCATAGACATGGAAAGCAGTTAATGCATTGCATAATTGACACTGGGCTAAGGAAAAAGGTTTATCATTTCCTTTTCATGCTGTTACCGTATAAAGCGAAATTGCAGCCTAACAATAACATCCGTCGCTATTGCTATACCTTGATCTGATTCTCACCAACCCCCTTTAACTGAGGGAAAATAAAAGGCAACACAAAGACAAGTGAACAATAAAACAAAACTATAGTCATTTTTCCATTGTCTGTTCTAATGGTTAATATTTTCACCATTATGACCATAGCTGTTTTTCATACTTTGAGAAGGTAGAACAGGAAATACTAGAATCTAGATGTACAGACATTACCCTTCTGCTAACAGTCCAGCAATATTTATTTAACTGTCTAACGATTTGCAGATGCGGACATTGTGGTTCATGCTGCTGGTCCATTCCAACAGTCAGAAAACTGTAAAGTACTAGAATCTGCCATTGGGACCAAGGTGAGAGAAAGGTAATCAGCCAGCATAACTTTCAAGTTTTAACTTTCTTAAAAGAATGACTACAGAATTATGTAACTCTTCCTCTTATTGAAGAGATCATTGAAACGTTTAAGTCGTGTCATCCAACAGACAGCCTATCTTGATATTTGTGATGACACAAGCTATGCAACACGAGCAAAGTCCTATATGAATAAAGCACTGGAAGCCAATATTCCTGCCATAACTACTGGTGGAATATACCCAGGAGTGAGCAACGGTACTATAAGATTTATGTTATAATTATTTGTTCATTTAACAAAGGAAATTTCTGCTTAAGTTCTGCCTTTTCTCATCTTCGATACTTTTCATCAAAGCTTTACTGTTATGTATACCGTCATTAGAGCGTGGGTGACACTCAGTTTTTTAGCTCTCAATTTTTCATTGAAGAAATTCTAGCTCTAGTTATTCTTGTCTAAAGAGCTAGATTTTGTTTCTTTCTTATCTACTTTACTATTGATAAGTAGAAAAATGGTAGCTTCTTCATATAGTTCTAGTGTAAAGTCGATTAAATTGGATTTGAACCCGAATGATATTGATCTCTCAAATGGAATTCAAATATCTAGAAGTGGTTCGAATGACTTTTAAGCTAGAATATGAAGAAGAAGTTGTTCGGCTTCAAAGCTCCACAACCTGGCTTGATTTTTAGATGCATATGTTCTGATGTATACACATATCTAGATTGTGTGGACTACTCGGTGATTTTATGATGTATACACATATCTAAATTGTGTGGACTACTCGATGATTTTACGGTGTGATTAAGAACATGAAACATTACATTTGTGAAATTTTAAAATTTTCTTATGTTTGAGCAAAGTTCAATCATTTGAGTTGTTGCGACTCTAGGTCTAGGATCAAGCATAAAATTAGAGTTTGAATAGCTCGAGCTTGAGTTCTAATACTTGGTAACCAGAGTCGAGTCGAGCCAACAGCCTTGGGATTTGGCTCTGTTAGATCCATTGCAGCCGTAGAGGAGGTAATTTCCTCTTGGATTTGCCAAACATAGAAGATTTATCATATACTCTATTCCTTAATTAGTATGGACTTGAGCAAGAAATACTTCTATCTCATGGTCATTATTTTGTTGATTAATTAATCAGATACTCTACCTGATTACTTTCATTTGACAAACTGACACTATTGTAGCTTCAATTGACTGCTGCATTGCATTTACAATCCCTTCGTTAGGATTGTAAATTTTACTACTCTATCAAGTGAACTCAAACATTGTTTTTCTACTAATATGACAGTGATGGCAGCAGAGCTTGTTCGCACTGCAAAACATGAAAGCGAGGGTGAATTAGAGAGGCTTAGGTGACAATTTCCTTCTTTGTTTGTGGCCTTATTAATTCATTTTGCGACATTGTCAGGTTTTGGTCAGATATTTGAATGAACATTAAATCATTCAAAAAGACTACCTTATCTTTCCTAATAATTCTTTCAAGAGTTTATGTTTTGTGCATTGACTGTGTAAAGAACTTTAACACTATTAGGTTAAGTTGCCTACAACAATTAACTCTCGATATCAAGCCCTTACATGGTAACCTGAAAATTAAATAATAAGCTCCTATAACTGATTAATTTGCACTTATAGTATAAAATTTGTTTATATGTCAATGTATATAATTAAAAGCTCTTTTTCCCATAAAGAATTACTTTAGATGACTCTCTCTGTAACAATTTGTCAGGAGATCATTCATTACTGGAACACTTCTTCATGTGTTGACTTTTCCCTTCTAGGGTTATCGAACTATTAAGAAAATGGATATTAGACCTAAATCAACCTTATATGCTAGCTCAAGTGGTGAGGATTACGTAAGATCATATAATGAGACTAAATTCGATACACTTAATCGTGTGGAGTTCTAATAGTTCAAGTGCTAAGAAAATACTCAAACTTTTCATTCCTTATACCTATGGTTTAAGCAACGTCACCTATTGTCTTGAAAGATGATCACGTAGCCTGGCCTTTGCTTTGCATTGTAGGGAGTGTTCGGTATTCCAATTTTACTGTTGCTCAAAATTTTTGGAAAACAAGTTCCTTAAAGATGAAGAAAATGACTTGCCTAATGGTAGTAAGAAAATAAGTTCCACAAATGGCATTCCACATTTATTGTGTTCTCCCCACCATCCAACTCACTTCATCTTCATCCAGCCCTGTAGTCCCCATTCCCACCACGTCCCACCTCCACCTTCCGTAGTATGTATCTTGAATTATATACAAATGCTTTTAGGATAATATTTTTTGCTTACGTACCAAACACATGAAACAGGTAAGAAACTGCTTATTTTCCTGAAAAAACATTTTCCTTCCTACCGAACACATAAAAATAGTAATGTCAATACGTTTTCCTTATCGTCTTTTTCCTGATAAATCTCTTACAATTCTAACATGTTTAGATAATTATTTCAGATTCTACTACTACACTGCTGGCACTGGTGGTGCTGGACCTACTATTTTAGCTACTAGTTTTTTGCTTCTTGGAGAGGATGTAATTGCGTATAATAAAGGTCAGCTTTTTAGATGGACTGGATTTCCCCCCATCCTGACCCTCTTGTATTTATTGCGATCTCATCACTATTTAGAAACTATGTACCAGGAGAGAAAATCAAATTGACTCCTTATAGTGGGATGCTAAGTATTGACTTTGGAATGGGGATCGGCAAGAAGGATGTTTACCTCCTGTGAGTACTTGGAACAGTAAATTTGTTTCGAAGGATCTAGCCTTGAGCCCTATTTTCCTTTTATAATATGTGTGATCCTTTCATCCCTCGAGTTCTAAACTTTTGAAAATCTCATAATTTTCAGAAATCTTCCAGAGGTGAAAAGTGTGCATGAGGTCCTTGGAGTACCAACTGTTAGTGCTCGGTTTGGAACAGATCCATTCTTCTGGAACTGGGGAATGATTGCTATGAGAAATTTACTTCCTCAAGTTGGTCTCTCAACTTGATACTTAGATGCTTAAATCCCATATGGTGTGGAATCCTCTTTGTATATTTTTAAAAATCTTAAAATAAAACTCCACCTATGTGACTTCAACAAACTATATCTGGTCCCCAATCCGAATAAAGTCAGTCTACTAACGGATAGTGTAAAAAAGTCTCGACGTGATAATTAGTCCTCTTAATACTGGACTTGTAAGAGCAGAATGGATACAAAAGATCTATGTAGCTCTTAAACAATTTTCGTTTTTTTTTT
>JAJOOO010008285.1:0-58255 GCA_029582685.1 Solanum piurae | reverse complement strand
GTGGATCCACCTAAGCTAAAAAAAATATAGGTCTACATTAGGCAAGTAGGACAACCCCTTTTCGGTGTGGGGTAGACACCGGATTCCATGTTTTATTCACATGGTCTATGTCGGTTAAGGCTTGTTCCCATTATGGTAAGAATATGAATTATGAATTGTAGCTACTCAAGAAGCTTTCCTTAGTGTGGGCAGGATTATGGGTACTTATTCATGCATTGCACAAGGATGATTTGAGGGTAATTATGGTATGTTTCTAGTATGACATGATGACTTATATGTTGAATATGCCTATGACTTATGTTTTTACCTTAATCTTCATGATGGTTCTTAAACTTGGCAAAGTGCATGCTTTTCAACTAAAATGTCCCTTTTTAGCAAGTTTTCAAGGATTTTATGCATGACTATCATACTTAGTGCATTTTTGTACTAACCTATATTTTCTACATTTTTCCACAAAGTGTAGATTCGGTGTTTGAGGTGATCTTCCTTTGATTCAAGCTTGGATCTACTATTCTCCTAGCTTGTGGTGAGTCCTCATGGATCCTAGGATGAGTGATGTCTTGTAGTTCCTTTTCTTTCATTGTACTAAACTTTCGGATTTTATTGTAAGGGTTGTGACCCTATTTGATACTTCGATTGTAATAGATGGATAATTGAGACAAAGTCTAGACTTCCACTTTGCTATTATGAATACTTCTTAAGACTTGAAATGTGTTTTACTCTTTATTGTTCTTTACTTATGTTATGGTATGCTAAGTGGCTAACATGGTGCCTTTAGGGGCATTATGTGCCTTGTTACGTCTATGGGGTACCTTTGGGTCGTGACAAACTTGGTATTAGAGCACAAGGTTCAAAATGATTCTAGGATGATGTCTCATAAGCCATGTCTAGTAGAGTCTTGTTCATGAGTGTGAAGTGTACCACATTTATGAGTGAGAGGCTATAAGATATTTAGGAAACTACACTTTTTTCATTACTCTTAAGTCTTGCTAAGAGTTTAACTCTATAAAAGTCCATTTCCTAATCCTTCTCTTGTGTCTTTAGGAAAGGAACACATGAAGGGCTAACGCAAGAAGGGTGGAGGAGGAGAATGTGAATCAAGGATCTCCTCCTCAAGGAAATCAAGCTCCTCAAGTTAACCAAGCTCTGGTTGATCCCGTGGTAGATAATGTGACCCATGCAAAGTTTAGGTCTACTATCCAAATGTTGGCTCAAGTCGTGACGGCTCAAGTCAATAGAGAAATTGTAGCTCTGTTCAATCCTAATATGAATTCCGTGGCTTCTAGATTGAGGGATTTTGCAAGGATGATTCCTCTCGTGTTTCTTGGTTCCAAAGCGGGAGAGGTTTATAAGATAATTGATGTTATGGGGGTGACCTCGGTAGCGAAAGTGGAGTTAGCCGCTTATCAATCGAAGAGTGTGACCCAAGTATGGTATACTCAATGGAAGAACAATAGATAGGTAGAAGCGGGTCCAATAGAGTGGGAAGTGTTCAAATCAACGTTCCTTGATAGGTTCTTTCCCTGAGTGTTGAGGGAAGCTAAGGTGAAAGAATTTTTTAATCTTCGTCAAGGAGGAATGAGTGTTCAAAAATATTCTCTAAATTTTACTCAATTTTCCAAGTATCCTCCGGCTTTGGTGGCGGATTCTAGGGATATGATGAGTAGGTATTTGATGGGGGTGTCTATATGGTGAGAAAAGAATGTCGTTCGGCAATGCTTCATGATAATATGGATATCTCACGTCTCATGGTGTATGCTCAACAAATGGAGGAAGAAAAGCTCCAAGACAAGAATAGGGAGGTGAAAAGAGCTAGAACCGATGATGGAAATTTCTCCAATGCTAGGTCCGATGGACAAGGTCGGCCAAGGTTCAAACAAAGGTTCTTCAACCAAGGCTCCTCTAGTGCTCCAAAGGTCAACAAGGATAGGGTGTCTAGCCTTAACCCTTAAGGAAACAATGGTGGTGGTTCTTATGTTTCTAGGCCTAATTGTGCAAAGTGTGGTAGAAAACATGAAGGATAGTGCTTAGTTGGATCATATGGTTCCTATGGTTTTGGGAAGAGTGGCCACAAGATGAGAGATTGTCCTATGCTCAAGGTTAAGGGGAGAGAAGATAATCAAGTTCCTCCAAGAGGTTCAAACTCCAATGCTCAAAAGCAAAACCGCTTTTATGCTCTTCAATCCCGAGGTGACCAAGAGAGCTCCCTGGATGTTGTGACTGGTATGTTAAAAGTCTTTTCTACTGATGTATATGCCTTGTTAGATCCTAGTGCAACTTTGTCCTTTGTGACACCTTTTGTGGCCATGAAGTTTGAAATACTCCCCGAAGTGTTATTAGAACCTTTTTTTATTTATACCCCGGTTGGAGACTCGGTAGTGGCAAAAAGAGTCTATAGAAGTTGTCCCATAGAGTCACTTTGGTGGATTTGATAGAGTTGTACATGTTGGATTTTGATGTGATTTTGAGTATAGATTGGTTGCATGCATGTTATGCCTCTATAGATTGTAGGACTCGGGTGGTTAAATTCCAATTTCCAAATGAGCCTATTTTAAAGTTGAAGGGGGGAAATTCTATCCCTAGAGGTCGAATTGTTTCTTGCCTCAAAGCTAGGAAAATGTTCTCCAAAAGGTGCATTTACCATCTTGTAAGGGTAATGGATGTTGAGTCCGAAATCCTTTCTCTAGAGTCAGTTCAGGTAGTGAATGAGTTCCCAGAAGTTTTCCCCGATGATTTGCCCAGTATTCCTTCCGAGCGGAAAATAGATTTTAGCATTGATCTTTTACCGGATACGCAACCTAGGGGATACACAACCCAATATTCCTGGAGACTATTTTGGGGGTTGCACTTCGGGGTATTTTTGGGATTTCCTTTTTAATTAACTATTATGTGGTGTCGTTGTGCACTAAAATAAACTAACTATATAAGTATTTTAGTCACCTAAACTAACTCATCGACAACATAATTTCTAAATCCCCAAATCAAACCAAAACCCTCTTAAAAATATTATCTCCAGAACTCCAAAGAAGAAGAAGAAGAAGAAGAAGAAGGGTGAAGCTAGGATTTAAGGATCCATCTTTTCTCATCAAATTTGTGGCAAAACCTCATCAACGTATGGTAGTCTTTGATCCATGGATAATTTTCATCCATGGAGTCCCTCCAAACTCAATTTCAAACTTGTAACTTCCCCCAAAAACTAGGGTTTTACTCCAAGTCATGGATTCACTTCAAAAACGATTCTAATGGTTTAATTGCTTTATGTAATGATCAAATTGATAATTATTTACTGTTTCATGATGAATTCCCCTATATCCCCAATTTGGATCTTAAAGTGGGTGTGTTGATTGATGCAAGTAGAATATGATAGAATTATGCATGTAGTAATAGAATTACTTGAATTATGTTATCCTCCATATATAATGTAGTAATTCTAGATATGTTGATGGAATATGATCTATGATTCTTGAAGGTCAAAGTATATGAATTACGCATGATTATGAGGTGTAAGTATATGCATTTAGATCACTTTAAGGGTTAAATGAGTATGATTATGATCTAGTTGTTGTGTTGATTGGATGGTTATACTCATGTACACACGTATGTATTAATCTGATATGATGTGAAAGGTTTGTCACATGTAGTGATTCTAAGGTTAGAAGACTAGTCTCACCTAATGAATCTCTGAGCTTTAATATGAGTTGTGATGGATTGAGTGTCAAGACATTCTTCCATAATTGTGAACTTAAGTCAAGACTTAATATGAACTCAATGGGAATTAATGCTTAACACCAAGTGTATATGAATATGAGATGGAAGCTTATACAATAGTTGAGTCCGACTTCCTTTGAAAGCTTATACATTAGTTGAGTTTGGCTTTCCAAATGGGTTCCTTCTACACTAGTTGAGTCTGGGTTCCCAAATGTATGTATCTCATGAGATGGAAACCTTCTACCTTAGTTGAGTCCGGGTTTGTAGAAGCAATCTCCTTATCCCATAAACTATGTGCCCACATAGGTTTTTAGCTAGTGGATCCACCTAAGCTAAATAAATATAGTTCTACCTTAGGCAAGTAGGACAACCCCTTTTCGGTGTGGGGTAGACTCCGAATTCCATGTTTATCTCACATGGTCTATGTCGGTTACGGCTTGTTCCCAATATGGTAAGAATATGAATTATGAACTATAGCTACTCAATAAGCTTTCCTTAGTATGGGTACGATTATGGAATCTTATTCATGCATTGCACAAGTATTCTTTGAGGGTATTTATAGTATGTTTCTAGTATGACATGATGACTTATATGTTGAATATGCTTATGACTTATGCTTTTACCTTAATCTTCATGATGGTTCTTAAACTTGGAAAAGTGCTTGCTTTTCAACTAAAATGTCCCTTTTTAGCATGTTTTCAAGGATTTTATGCATGACTATCATACTTGGTGCATTTTTGTATTAACCCATATTTTCTACAGTTTTCCACAAAGTGTAGATTCCGGTGTCCACTCGTACTCAAACTGAGACATGTGTCTCCATCTCTTTGCTCGTTCGTCCTTCCTTTCCAAATCAAGCAGCCTTCCTCTTGAATCCATTGATAATTGTACAAGTTCGTACCGATTTGAGCTCTCCAAGCCCTATCTTCTAAGAAGGAGTTTGAGTTTTGAATTTTGAATTCCTAATTTCTATTTGTTTTCCACAATCAATCCCAATCTTCCTTCTACATAAACACCTCTCCCTTCCCGGTCAAGAGAAAAAAAGAAAATTTTCCTCTAAAGAGAGACATCTTTTATCATTCTAAAAAATATAGTCATTCATTCTCTAAGTACATAGATTTTTCATTAAAAAAAATTTGAGGAGAATTTCGGATCTGTAAAACATCATTGGGAACTAGAGGCTTAGCTCACTTTTATGTTCGACATTAACTCTTTGCTTCCAAGGTTGAGCTTGTGGTGGTGGAAAGCTCTCCCTCTTCTCAATTGTCCCGGTCGCTGCTCCAAGAAAGGTAACATCATTTTCTCTTGCAGCCCATTTCAATGTTATTTATTATGTGTCAAGCATTGGTCTTGATTCAGCCATTTGTAAGAAAATATTTTATTTCAAAAGAATTATTAAATTGATCATTTACAATGGCAAGAGTTTTTTTATTGTAACAAACATATTTTATTTCAAAAGAATTATTAAATTGATCATTTACTATGGCAAGATTTTTTTTTTCTTGACAACTCATTCTCCATGTGTCATGTTGCATATAAGGGAATTAGACAAGTGGCCTTGCTACTTGTCATTGTTTCATGACATTCTTTCCCTATATATTCTTCTCATTTTGTTCATTAAAATATATAACAAACAATCTATATGCTACCCTGAATTATTGGGGAACAATGAAAATTTCACAATAATAATATGACTTATTATTTAACAAAATAGTAGTCCTAAAAATAAGATGATAATTACTACAATGATATATAAATATTAGTGCAGAAAATTAATACTTGAGTCATGTTGGGCACCGTCCTAAAAAACTATTACAGCGATGTGAAATGTTTCCGCATAATTAATCATGTCTTCCCTATCTTTTATAGAGGATACAAGAATTAGTAAATTAATTAACTTCAGCAAGTTATTAGTGGGAAATAAAATAAATATTAATTAATTAAAATAGCCCTAAATGAGAAAGAGAGAAACAAGAGATCGAGAAATAGAGGCAGCATATAGATTGTTTGTTATATATTTTAATGAACAAAATGAGAAGAATATATAGGGAAAGAATGACATGAAACAATGACAAGTGGCAAGGCCAGTTGTCCAATTCCCTTACAGGCAACATGACACACGGAGAATGAGTTGTCAAGAAAAAAAACTCTTGCCATAATAAATGATCAATTTAATAATTCTTTTGAAATAAAATATTTTTCTTACAATACTTACAATAGTTTCTTCGATTGTTGGGGGAAAATGAAAATTTCACAATAATATGACTTATTATTTAATAAAATAGTAGTCTGAAAAATAAGATGAAAATTACTACGATGATAAATAAATATAAGTGTAGAAAATTAATACTGGTATTCATGAGAGCTCTAGAGACTAGGCCAAAATGTCTCATAGGAATGGCCACACTCCCAGTTCTCATATAGTTGAATCCATCAAGTGTATACTACTTTAAATACACCATCCTTAATTAAGGACTATGAATTCATTAAGAGTTCATAACTCATCCCTCATTTTTAGTAGTAGTTCAAGCACTCTCAGTTAGTGAGCAGTGTCAATATTGACTTCTTATTACCCATATGAACCTACTTCATGGGATCTCCAATCACATAGGTTGGGCTACCATCTCTATTGACAATCTATTGGACTTAAACCTGTTTCTATTGAGGTCTGAAGAATTAATTTTCTTCCCACGGGTTTAGTTAGTGAATCGGCCGAAATTCAACTTTGACTTCACATAATCAATGGAAATTATTCCATCTCTCAACAGTTGTTTCATGATATCATGCCTCAATTTCATGTGTCTGCTCTTATAATAATAAGATTTATCCTTCGAAATAGCAATTGCGACTTCACAATCATAATGTATAAACACATGAGACAATTCATCCTTTATCAAAGAGATTAGCTAGCAATTCATCCTTTATTAAAGGGATAAACAGTTCATCATTTATTAAAGGGATCAACTAACAATTCATCATTTATTAAAGGAAACAACAATTCATCTTTTACCAAAGAGATCGTCAATTCATCCTTTGTCAAAGGGATCAAATATCAATTCATCATTTATTAAAGGAATGTTTGCTAAGAAGTTTCTTACCCATTCAACCACAGAACCAACCAGCTCCAAAGCTACAAACTCTTACTCCATAGTCGATCTAGTAATGATCGTCTGTTTAGCTGATTTCCAGAATATTGCACCACCACCTAAGGTGAACACATATCCTCTAGTGGATTTTGTCTCATTTGAATCAGATATTCAGGTTGCATCACAATACGCTTCTAAAGTAGAAGGAAATCCACTATATATGATACCATAATTCATGGTTCCTCTCAAATATTTAATCAGTCTATTTACTACACACCTGGGATTATGAGTATATCTATTCAATCTAGGGATAAGGCATAAGTACCTCCCTAGACTTTGACCTAAATCTCAGAGACACACCTTAACTAAACTAAGGTCCTATTACTCCTTGAGCTTATTCTTTTTTGTAATTTTGTATATCTTTTGTCTTACATGGCACACTCCGTGAGTCCACGCAATTGAGGCGCGTGGGTGATATTTGGATGCCATGTAAGCCAAAAAGGTGTATAAATTTATTTTTAAAAATGGGTTCATGGGGGTAATAGGACCTTAGTTTAGTTAAGGTGTGTCTCTGAGATTTCGGTCATAGTTTAGGGGGATACTTGTACCTTTTCCCTTCAATCTACACACAACATAGGTAATATCAGGCCTAGTAAAATTTATCAAATGCAATAGACTTTCAATAATTTGAGCATATTTAGACTGAGCAACTTGGTCACCATAATTGAGAGTTAGTATAATAAGGAGTGGCTACAGATGTCATATCAAAACATTCAAATTAATTTAAGAAGTATTTCCAAATAATTTTCTTGTGACAATATTATACCATCTTTACTCCCTATAATTTTCATATCAAAATTAGTATACAAATATAATTTAGCACTTTTCACAATATTTAAACTTGTATTAAATATAAGCATTCATCAACATATAAACAAATTATCATATAATCATTGTCTGCCCTTTTTGTATAAACACATGTATCCACTTCAATAGAAAAGTTATCTCTCAATAAAACTTGATCTAATTTTTCAAGTCACTATTTAAAATGAGAAACTTATATACAACACTATGTTCAGTATATTCAATAATCATGCAATCAACAGTCTTAGAACTTATTTTTCTCTTCTCAGGTTCAAGTAAAAGATCTTTAGTCAGGCACCCCCACACTTTTAAATATTTTACATTTATCAAAATATTTTAAGTCTAAATCAAATATTAAATCAAGAGATCACATGTTTTTATATATGAGACATTTAACATATCTTAGTTTAGCATGCCATAAAGAAATAAGCTCAATATTATAAGAAAAAGCAAATACATTTTAAAATGTAATCATCACAAATATTAAGCACAAACAAGTCATAGTTACAAACTCTTTTGCCAACAAAAAAATATTATTTTTAGTCAATATGACCTCATTATCTTTCAAAGAAATCTTCATTCCACATTTTCCTAATAATCCAACAGAAATTAAATTAATTTAGATATTAGGAACATGAAATACATTACTCAATGCCAAAGTTTTACCAGATGTGAGTTTGAGAATAACTTTTCTTTTTCCAAGAACTTTAGTTGTCCTTGAGTCACCAAAATAAATAACTTCTTCTCCTTTCTCAACTTGGGTGTATGACACAAAATTATTTTTATTTATACAAATATGTCTAGTAGCACCAAAGTCTATCACCCAGTTTCTCACATTGACTACACCATTTATTTCTGAAATGACCGTAATAATCATATCATCTGTTTCAGTCAAATTTATTTTTAGCTTACCGGGATTGTCATTTCTTTTTAATACTATTTTGCATTGAGGTGTATTTTTCATGAAGGTTTTATTATTAGAATTGGACTTGTAATCATGTATATTTACATACCTGTAATTTTCTTTATCGTAAGCCTCAGGTAGAATGACTTGAACAGTAGCAGTCAGGGTAGAACCAACATCAATATCATTAATAGTTTCAGGACACATAGTATATGCAATAGTTTCTTAGATTGTTGGGGAACAATGAAAATTTCACAATAATAATATGACTTATTATTTAACAAAATAGTAGACCTGAAAATAAGATGAAAATTACTACGATGATATATAAATATTAGTGCATAAATTAATACTTAAGTCGTGCTGGAAACTGTCCTAAGAAACTATTTTAGCGGTGTGAAATATTTCCCCAGAATTAAACAAATCTTTTCTATCTTATATAGAGAATATATAAATCAACAAATTAATTAGCATCAGCAAGTTATTAGTGAGAAAATAAAATAAATATTAATTAATTAAAATCGCCCAAAATGAGAAAGAGGGAAACGAGAGATTGAGAAATAGAGGCAGCATATAGATTGTTTATTCTATATTTTAATGAACAAAATGAGAAGAATATAAAGGGAAATAATGCCATGAAACAATGACAAGTGGCAAGGCCACTTGTCCAATTCCCTTACATGCAACATGACACATGAAGAATGAGTTGTCAAGAAAAAAAAATCTTGCCATTGTAAATGATCATTTTAATAATTCTTTTGAAATAGAATATTTTTCTTACACCATTAGGTGTATTTAGTTTACTAGTTCTAGTTTAGCATTGTTATATTGTGACTTGTTTCTTTGATTATTGGCATAGTTTGTTTGCCTTGCTCTCGTGTGAGTCTCTAAGCAGTGAGTATGAATGAATTGTTAATAAAGTTTATTTTAGTATTAGATAGCATTTGTTTTGGTTCATTATATAGCATTTGTTTAGCAATTTAGTGATTCTTTAAAGCGAATTTGTTCCTATGATTTGTATTCCAGCATATGACTTGTTCATGTTTAAATTTATTGGTTTGTGATTAATTTCCTCCTTTATGGTTGTTTAAGTTTAATTTTTACATTGGCTAATAGAATTTTTCCTCTTTTATGCTTAATTGTTTTAAATAATCTGCTAACCACTTCAAAATAATATTGATTACAGCCTTGTATGATTGTTTTCTTTTTAATGCACTGTACAAGCATTAGGCAGGTCATATGAGGTGTGTTTGTGATTTGTTTGTTGGAAAAATGCACATTGCATTAAATTCATTTATTTGGTTGTGAGAAAACACAAATGTTTTCCTTGCTCTAATTAAATTCTTGTCATCTTTTTATATTCTTTTTCTCTTTATCTGTTCTCCACAGATTTCTTATTAGAATGTTCTGTTAGCCTCTTATTTATTTGTTTTAAATGGACTTGTTATTAATCCTTATTTTTTGCTTTGTTTTTCCTTTCAAGGAAATCTGCCAACCGAGTATATTGGTCTCTATTTTCCATATCCTTGTTTTCATTTTGAGTTGGGCTATGGATGCCCAAACTCATTCTTCTTCCGAGTAAGCATTAATCTTGTTCGGGTGTAAGGGAAGCTAATATATAGGTTTGGAAGCAAAATATAAGTGGAAGGTGTTGATACAGGGTCAATATGCACTAATATACTTCAAGTGTATACAGTGAATATACAAAGAAAAAATAGGCTCAGCAGTAGAAACAGGCACAAACGACCGGTTCAGGCGAACAAAAAGTTGGAGTTGGGCCTACAAAATCAGTTTCGGCAAGGCCCATAAGCTTAATTCTCTTTATTTTCTTTGTTCTTCCATGTATTTTATTATTTCTTGTTTAACTCTTACTCTAACTCTAATTTTAATTAACTTAATTAAATCCCCTTAAAGACGACGAACTATATTTTTTATGATGATATATCCATTTAAGTGTTTTATTTAATTACTTGTCTCACTTTTTTCCTTTTTGTTAAAGTTACTTTCTTTCTAAAATCATTTCAAGTATTTTAAGTTATTTTCTTCAAATAATTTTTAAATTTTCTTTATTTTACCACTTTAAATATTTTTCCAAAGTTAGTAAAATAAGCAATTTTCAAGTCGTAGGATATTCGTGTTTTAGCGGACACTTCAAATATATTAAAAACCTTCTTGACAACGTGTAAATGAGAACCTCTTACCCTTTTCTTTAAAAATTTTAGGTTTAAATTTTGTTAAAGTCCTTAAAATAAAGTTTTCTTAATTTCTTCTTCTTTTTTTTAAATAATTAAGTGGCGGCTGCTTAAAAAATGATTTTTCTCTTAAAGTTGAATCGATTTAAAAAACTGTTTACTTTTCGAATTAAAACAAAGTGCATAGAAAAAGATCGAAACACCCTTTAAAATAACTGTCGGATGGTTCCTACGGTTTGGACTTACGAACTTTTGAACTTTCTAAAGTCTGTACAGGTCAACCATGAACCATCATAAGAAACCCAAACTTCATCTTGCTTCCCACAAAACCTTTCTACGATTTGTCGAATTTCATACGCTTTGTAGACCTGTCCATAGAAATCAACCTTTAGACCAAAATTTCACTAAGTCTTAACCCTTCCTACGAGACCATCCTACGACTCATCAATATTCCTATGTCTCGTCCTATCAAGTCATAGGTCCAACATCAGAGATTCAATTTATCCCAACTCAACTCTCGGTTCTATGGTTCACTTGCTACTGCTAGTATGACTTCCTACGATCCGTAGGTTGGACCAGAAAAACACTACCTTAGCTATTTTCTGTACTTTTTCTTGCCTTTTCTACTTTCCAACTTTCGAAGTGTTACATTTGACCCCGACACTTGGTTGGATTTTTTATTGACGAAGATCGCTTATTTTTTTTGAATTTGTTTTGAGGGTAATTTGTGCATTATATAAAATCACTCGGTTGTTGAGGAACAATTATGTGTATTAAGTTGATTTAGGATGTCTAGTTTACTTGTTTCCATCTAAATTGTGAATAGTTGTCTTTACTTTCTTTTGTTTTTTTTTTTCTATGGTTCTTTGTGATCATCATATGTTTGGGAGTGGTATGCCATAAATGTGACAACCGACCCATGGCCTTGCTGTGAATCAAATGTGATAATCCCATTTCAGCTAAGGTCATGGATGAAAAACTCATTTTGGGTAAGAGATCCCTAATTCTTCTTTCCCTTGAAAAGGAAAGGCTTCACAAAATTAATCTAACTCGTTTCTATGACATGGTCAACCATGAGTTTGGACGTGCAACTCTTAGGGCTAAGGTGAGAACAACCATGAGGTAGAAACTCCTCCTTATTAAATGTCTAACAAGAGCAAAGAAGAGTCTCACAATTTGCACCTTGCTTAGTGTGATGAGACTATTCAACTCAAGTTCATGATTGAAATGTTGAAAGCCAATACAACAACACAAGAAGGGATTGTGGTGGATATAGAATATATCTTAACCTTGTGCAACAACCTCAAACCAATAACAATCCAAGAAGCTAAAATAAATGACATGATACTAGAGTTGCAAGAAAAAACAAAAAAAAAATCATAAATGGAAACTTTAACTCATGTAGAATCGAGGGTGTCACTCAATTGGGGGCCAACTATTATGAAAATAATTGTTCAATTAACCTAGTGACCCTCTTCTCCTAACTCTTGCCCAAGGATCCAAAACTGAAGGATGATGAAAAGTTGGATATGAAATTGAAGTCTTCAAGTGGAGAGATTGGGTGAAATGCTTGATACTCTCTTGCACTCCCATGCTCTTTAGAGTCACTACAACAAATTCGATTATCGTGGACAAATAATTTCATCATTTATAAATCATATTTTGTCACTAAAAATCTTGTGAGACGAAAAATAATTCGTCAATCAGTCGTCACTAAATGTGTGTCGCTAAAAGTATTATTTTAACTACAAAAAGAAAAATCGTCCCCAAAATCTTATGCATTTGTGACAAATTTATTTGTCGTAAAGAGTATTTTTTTTTATAGTTAAAAGTATGCTTTGTCACTAAAAATTTTATTACTACTGATAAAATTATATCGTCACTAATTATTTTACTTCAATCAGTGACGACATCAATTGTCTCTAAAGTTATATGTATTTCGTAGTTGAACGAAATCTTATTTCGTCACTAATGACTATATTTTATACAAAAAAATAAATTGTTCTTAAATCTCTTAATTAGGGATAAATTTATTATTATAAAGGTTAATTTTACTATTATCAATTTCCCATCTCATTTTTTTAACCCCTCCCACATTATGCTTTCTTGGGGATTCGAACTCATAACCTTAAGGTTGGAAGTGAGGAGTGCTTACCATCCGATCAACACTCTTTTGTATGTCATTTTTATTTTAATTTTAACTTCATTCACTTCTTTCAAATTTAACTTCTGTAGAAATAATATATTATATGTTTATTTATACACATACACAAATGCATGAAATTTACCACCCACAATTCATTCAAATGTATATTATATTTTAATTAAATTGTGTATTTTTTAAAATATCTTTAAATATATTTAGTACGATTTTGTTATTTTATTTATTTATTTTTATAAATTTTGAAAATTATTCAGTACAATTATAAATTTATATAAAATTAAACTTTCGATCTTATTTAAAAAATTGAATAATCGGTTCAATTTGATCAATAAATCAATTGTTTTAAAAGAAATATCGATACTCATAACTATAGTACTTCATCATAATATATTTGAAATCCTAGTTGGTTCATTTTTTCATTTGTGCTTTCATTTTTTAGTTTATTTCAATTTTCACACTGATGGAAAAAGTTAATAGAAATTTACGAAATAATCCGCACCTTTGCAAAGTCTAAGTTTGTAAGTCGATGTTATCTCTGTATAATTGCTCTACGTATGTATGTGGAACTACTATTAAATATGTACATATTTTTAGACAGAAGCAAATAGATCGACTTTGTCGATGTAGTTTACCAATCACAAATCAATAGACATGCACAAAAATTAGCACCAAGACTTGAGAAATTATTATTTTTTATCGTCTTTATTGATGAAAGTGTATCAAATAAAAAATAAAAGTGTTAAACCAATAAATATTAGCGATCTAGTGGTAGAACCGTACCCCACTCACAGTACTTATAACCTGGATTGTATTTTTCAAATGATTCATTTTATAATTGCGTAATTTAAGAAAATTGACGAATTGAACTTTTTCATTTTTACAAAATTGACCGAATTCATTGGTTTTAATATTTTCCATCGCCAATTAACGAATGGACTCTTTCTATTTCTTATGAAGCAATTGTATTATTCTTTTTGTAAGTTGCCACTTGTAATTATGAACAATTATAGCCAAAAAAATTGTATTCAGCTATGAATTTTTTCCGCAGTAAATAGTTGAATTATTCACTACAAATTTTAAGTCGTCGCTATTTAACACCGTACATATTTTGTGATAATTTCTTTGTTGTCGCTAAATCTTAGATTGATTAGAGACAATAAAATCTTTGTCACCAATTATTTATATTATTAGTGACGAAAATAAATATCATAATTAAATCTGATTTTTTATAGCTAAAACTTATAATATTTAACTACGCACTCTAATTTGTCGATATTGTAACAACATATTTTTTTAGATGAAATATTTTTGTGTCCAAAAATTAGTAAATTTTTAAGACAAAAACTAATTTGTCGTTATTAGATACATTATTTGTGACTAAATATGTGTCACCGATAACTTTAAATTGGTGACTAACATTAATTAATAAATGGCGTCAATTAATTTTTTGGTGAAAAACTTTAGTGGAAAAAACTTTTCTACGAATTTTTATGTTTCGTCACTAAAAGTATGCATCTCATATATTTAAGCACGAAAAGTAAATTTTGTCACTAAAAGCGAATAATTAGTGACGAATTTGATGTCGAAGCTATATATCATATTTGTTGTAGTGAGTGAAATGATCTAAATTTGGGGAAAAGGTTCATTGCCACGAAGTAAAAACACAAAGGGTGATGATATTAAATTGTGTGCTTGATGGGAGGCACCCCATTGGTATCCAAATAAAAGTAGTTCATTTTTTAAATTCAAGTTTTTGATTTGTAGGCTAGATTTTTTTTTTGTTTTTGACTAATCCTCATGATTTTAGATTGTTTGGATTTAATTTCAACATGGTTGGAGGCACAAATCTCGAAGGAAATGAAGTTTGGGGCAAAAACCTCTTCAAAATATGACTTTGGAAACTTGTCGGGCGCCCAGGCTCGCCCAATGAGACTAGGTGCATCACCCAATAGCCCCCGAGTCCGCCGAAATGAACGGTGAGCACTCTGTAGAAAAATGCCTCTGGTATCGCAAAAGTGAGGATGAGTTCACAAAAGTGAAGTTCGTTAAAGCGACACGCTCTCGCAAAAGTGAACATCACTTAAGCAAAGAGGCTCTTGCAAAATCAAATTTTGCTCTTAGTGGAGGTGCGCAAAAGCAAACAAGATGTCGCTTAAGTGAAGCTGAGTATTTCAAAAGGCAATAGACAGAAGTCAAATGGGCAAAATTCCCACAATAAAAGGTCCACATCCTTGCTCTCTTTCGAACGTGTCTCAGATTGACTCTCAAACTCTTGGTCTTACTTGTGCAAACACAATCCAGTATGTCTCTCTTGAATTGGTAATTGCGTTCTTGAATTTGTGTAGCCTTGTTTAAAGTTGGAGGTATTGTGTGGGTATTAACTTCTCAAATTGGGAGGGGGGGGGTTAAATTCTGGTTTTGTTTGCCAAATTCTATTTGATAAATGTTCAATACATGTTTGTGGGCAAATTTAGTATATTTGGAGAAGTCTTTAGTACCATTTCATGACCGAATTATAAAATAATACATTGGGCACCATGTGTTAAATAAAATGTCCAAGAAAAATCAAGGATGATTTTTGAAGCTTTTTGTGCCGAATTGACTTAGTTTTTCAATTGCTTGATGATTGTTGTTGAACTTGAACTACTGGGAGTTGGATTTTTGTGCGAATTTGTGAAAAACAATTTGGTTGTTCATGTTAAGGGGGATGACTTGTCCTGAAAGAGACCTCTCCATCGCAAAAGGGAGTCCGCTTAAACAGTCTCTCTCTACCTTTCTGATTTCTGCAAAAGTGGTATTAGGAAAGAATAATTAGGAAAAGACCCAAAATCCCTCATAAAAATAACTACCGACCCCCACTAATGGCCCAACCTACGGTCCGTTGGTCAGACCACGAACCGTACTAGTTTGTCGTCGATGGAAATCATAGACTATGATTTTTGAGACCCCCAACGACGGACCCATGTACGGTCTGTGGGTCAATCTACGGGCCGTACATGTCCAGTCATAGGTCTCAACTTGGACTTAAAAAATCTTTCTAAGTTTGGGACTCACATACGAAACTTACCTGCGACTCTCTCATGGGTCGACGGATCATCCTGGTGAATCATCGTAAAGGTACTGGAACTTGACACTTCTTAAGAATCTGGACTGTCCAACCACGAGTCAACCTATGGTCTGTGTGTCAGTCCACGGGTCGTGGGTGGCTTCGTCGAAACTTGCACTAGATCCAAAAAAAGCAGAAATTTATACCTTTTTGAATTTAAGGTGTTACAAAACTGTCATTTCATAAATTCAAGAATTCACATAAGAAGGCAACCAAACAAGGCCCTTATCTCATTAAGTGAAAATCACCATTACGACTCTTTACCTTTCCTCCTTCATCTCTACAAAATCTTGTATGTTACTCTAGTTTATTGATTTAAAGCTTCACAATGTGACAATGTGGAAAATATTTCCTGTTATAGTTTAGGTTTTCTTCAAAACCCAGTTGTTTGAACTCGAAATTTGTAATTTGAAAAATGATTTGTGCTTAAAATTGCTAGATCTGATGTAAATATGCTTGATAATGGTGTATATCATGTGAAATTTGATTTAGTTAGGTTAAAGTTTGAGTTTGGGAGTAACCCAATTTTGTTTACGTAGTGCATGAAATTATCCTATGATGGATTGGGTGACTTCATTCCGAAGAGTAAATTTTTCATTTTTTGAATATTTGATTTTTAGGCTGAAATTATTTAATGGGTATCATTGCTATGTATTGTTGATCTAATTTGAGTGATTTAAATCTTGTTGTGAGGATGAAATTGCAAATAAGAATTGTTAAATTGCTCAATTTGCCTATTTGTGTGCTTGACGATTTCCAATGATAGACAGGGTGACATCTTCCTTAATGAAAATTGTCAAAAGTTGTTTGAAATCGCCTTGTGAATCGTTTGGGGGAAGTCTAAGTACCTATTGGAATTGATGGTTAAATTATTAAACTAAACTTAAACCATTTTGGTTATGAAATGCGACTATGAAGCACATGTGCTTCACAATGGTTGCCCTGTATTTCATAGGAGCAACACCAGTCAGGTAAGGAAATTCAATGTTCCTTAACCCTCTCCTGGCAATTAACTTATGAGTCGAAGGTCTCCATTGAAGAAACATTGGTGTAATGCCGGTCTGTCCAAACTCTTCCCAGTTATCTGTCAAGAGGCAACACTTGCACTAGCGGTTAGCGATCTCTCATCTACGAATCGCTTGTCCCACTTTGAGCTTAATTGATAAATTCTTTTAACACTCTTATTTTTTCTTCTTCTGTTACTTCTTTTAGTTTAGCCTTCTTCTAATAAATTGAAACTATAAAAATATATACATGTTGTGCGAGGCTCACCTTTTCCTTGAAGAAAATGACAAGGCAAAAGCGCATAGCCTGCAAACCCACGCGAAGAGCCTCTACTTCTTAAAATAGAGGGATATCTAGCACTGTCAAGTTCTATATAGCAGGGATGAAAGACTAATATGATTTGTCCAGGGATGAAAGGCCATTCATGACAAAGAAGGCCTTGAGTTTTGACATCTTGGATAAAGTTGTCCCGGAAATGGCACACTAATTAACATATCAAATGTTGCTCCCCTTGATTGAAGAGCTTTCTAGACTACTACCCAGAAGTCATTTTTGGATTTCTATGCTTCATACTAGGCCACACAAGATGCCTAAGGGAAAAAAAGGTATGTGGATCGGTTTTCATGCTTACCATCTGTCATAGTTCATGGAATAGAAGTAGGGATTACACCGGAGGCCATAAATGCTCTGTATTGGGATCAGTAAATTGAGAATGTGGTCGTGTATGTGCATAAGATTGCTACCAAAAGTGACCAATTTCAGTGGGTATCCAAGGTGATTTATGCAAGGTCTTGTAAATCAGTAAAGAAATAAACAAGAAAAATATATATACAATGGAACCTTCTACAACATTCTACTAAGTGAAATATAAATAAAGGGCATAAAAGGGAATTTGTGACATCCCACTATATTTGAATTAACAAACTTCTTCTTTATTCTTATTTTATGTATCTAAATCAAGCTGCTGATTGATGAGTCCCAGATTTGGACTCATTTACGGCTTTCTTTGTATAGGTTTAGTGTCGTCAAATGCTTATTTTGTACTAATAACTGATGTAAAATCCTTGATTTCCAGGTATTTGGATTGAGGAACAAAGCAAGGACAGTAATTTACAAAAAGGAACAAAGCGAGCTGAAAGAAAGAAAAAAAGAGAGCCTGGTGATCGCCAAGTACATTTGGTGAGTCGCCGAATGGCCACTACCTCGCCCAAAGTTCCAGTGTGCTAAGTTCTGAAGGAGAAAATCAAGTTGTCAAGAGAAAGGAGAAGTCGGTGGATCTTTGAGTGGTTCCGCAATGAAGTGTTAGATCGCCTAAAGTTACTGAGGATGTTGAAGGCCAAGGCAGGAAGGCGATGCAATGGGCCAAAGGGCGGATCGCCGAGTTGATTGGCGAGCCCGACTTACTACGCCAAATGGCTCTTCGTAGCATATTTTTGGTGACTATAAATATGTTTTCAAACATTAAGTTTAAGATCTTTTATCATTTTTAGAAGTATCATCTTTTGAATAGTTTGAACTTTGAGTTTTGAGACAAGTTTTCCTTAGCTTTGAAGAATTGAAGTTTTCCAGTTTTGAGAAATTGGAAGTGGGTCTTTGAGATTCTTCAATTTGGACCTTTGTAAAGACAAAATTAATCGTACCCAGTTGCTGGAAACAAAATTTGGTAACAATTTTTTATATTTTTATGATGTCTAGCTAAAACCTCAATTCTTGGGGTGTGATTATATGATTATGGGATGATTTAATTTGTGGGTATTGCTAATTGTTAGGTTAAATGTTGTTTAGAAGTGATTTCAATCAGTAATTGTGGTTCAATTTAAAGAATTGTAGTTGCAAATGCAGTTCTACCTTCGTGTTTTTGGCTTGTTCGAGAGAGAGGTTTTAAAACCAAGATTACTGAATTGATAGTCTGTGGGTATTGGTTTGGCATGGGTTCAACTCGAGAGAGTGAATCCTAAGCCCTTTTCCACACATTCAGCTCGAGAGAGTGACTGGACTAAAGCGTAGGTTGTTCTTATTTGCATGCTTGTCGATGTTCGAGAGAAATCGACTTGATTCGGGGTAAATTGTTAGAGAGAAAGTTTACCTCTTCTAAAGTCTAGCTTATTCACTAATTTACAACTATTTTCCAACAGTTGCAATTATCCATTTGTCTACATTAGCCTATAATCAAATCACATCACAAGAACCCATCTCATTATTATTATCTTTGTGTTATTTGTTGCTGCTGTAGTTGATAACTGAAAACCAAAACCCCCTTATATAACATTCGTGTCACCCCTAACTTGAATTATGTGTTTATTCGATAATGTCTATTCATATGGCTGACTTGAACATATTCGTACTTTACTCTTGAATCTTAAACACGTACCACTCCTTGTGGGATTCGACCCTAACTCATTTAGTTGGGTTATATACTGACTAACGATCGTTGACTCTTAGAACTGGATTAAGTGTCTTTGATAGCGTTATATAATAAAAATGGCACCGCTACCGGGGAGTGGTGTTGGTTAAGATTCTTTAGTTAATTAGAATTTGTTCTTTTTAGTTATAGTCGAATTTACTTACTTTTAGTTTTGGTTTGCATGTTTGTGTTTAGAAACAGAGAGTACAAGTATGAACGGAAGCAATGGTAGCCAAGTAGGCCACCAAGATGACATCGGAAACTTCAATGATGTCAATGAGCCTAATGCTAATGACCCTCATCTAATGGATGGAATTGGTGACATTCGTTTGCCTCCAGCTGAAGGGAATGTTGTGTTCCATATTACAAGTACGATGTTGCAGCTCCTGCAATTGAAAAGGGTTGTTTGGTGGGCAGGCCCATGAGGATCCCCATGAGCACATAAGAAACTTTGTAGATGTTTGCGGGCCGTTCTTCTTCAAGAACATATCCCAAGAGTTGATCCGGTTGAGGTTGTTTCCATTTTCTTTAATGGAAGAAGCATGTAAATGGTTGTCTAAATTGCCAAGGGAATCAATCACTTCGTGGGAAGAGCTTGTCACCGCATTTCAAGTGCGATTTTTCCCTTCTTCGAAGATGATGACACTTCGGGACAGCATCCAAAGCTTCAAGCATTTGGAGGGCGATCCAATTCATGAGACTTGGCTACGATTCAAGAAGTTGGTGCTGCAATGCCCAACTCATGGTTTTCCCGACAATGTTTTGATGCTGTATTTTTACTGAAGCCTTGATTCGGTGAACCAGGGTGTAGCTGACCAACTTTCTCTGAGAGGTTTGATGCAACAACCTTACATAATACCAGCCCAACTTTTTTATAGTATGAACACAATTAATCGGGCTTGGTACACCCGTGAAGATTAGGTCTCCCATCTCACGTTTAAATTGACCAAGAGAGGGATCAGAACATGGCCAAGATCATGACACAACTTGACATTTTGTCCAAAAATGTCATGGGAGCTGGTGCTCGAAGTGTCAATGATGTGGGTGTCAGATGTGTCAATCCTGATGAGGCCAAGTTTGAGGCTTTGTACAATGAAGAAGTGAAATTCCTAGCCAACCAAGGAGGTGGTATCGTTCAAACTACCCGAGGCAAGGTGGTAACCAAGGTTGGAAGGATCGTGATAGAGAGTGAAGGGATCGTAACCCCACTTGGAAAGTGAGAGACAGGGAGAAGGATAAATATGTTCCTCCCCACGAGTGCCAAAAGCCAAAGGATTTCGAGGGTGGTCGATCTGAGGATATGTTGTCTCATATTCTCAATAAGGTTGAGGGGTCAGACAAGATTTTGAAAGAGATGAAGGAAGATGTGTCGACCCTTAGCTATACGGTTACCTCTCATTCTGTCTCTATCAAACAGTTGGAGATCCAAATGGGTCATATTTTGTCTTATTTGAACCCGAGACAGCAATTGGGGTTTCCTAGTGACACTATAGCCAACCCCAAGAATGAAGTTTGAGTGAGGACTTGTGTCGTGCCACGATGTTAACTAAGGTGTTTCTTGGGAGGCAACCCAAATTCTATTTGCTTTCTTTTTAACTTTGAAATAATGGTGTGTTGAATGTGCAGGTTAAAGTGTGGAATGTGTTTGAAAAGAGCAGGTTGGCAAGCAAAATGTCCAGTCAGCGACTCACAGAAGAGGTCGGCAAGCCCGACCTGAACAACCGTTGGACTCAAGCAATTTTGAAAATGCAGTCTGTAAAACTCGGCGAGCCCAGGAGAAAATTAGTGTGTCGCCGAATGGATCGGTGATTGTGACTTAATCCGCCAATTGGACCACCTCACATTAACTAGAGGTCTTGTAAAACTCGGTGAGGAAAGTGCCCACTTGGCGTGTCGGCGAGTAAAATTAATGTCGCCGAATGGGCGAGAACTGGACGGTTTTTAAAGGCTAAAGGTTTAAACTTTCAAACTCTTTCACATTCCCTCACTTTTTAACTTTCCAAAATCACACCCACACAATATTTTCCATATTCTTGTATTTTTATCATTTTTTGGTCATCAATTGCGTGTTCGGAGTTGGATTCTTTGCCACCTAGCTTTTCAACTGATTTATTCGGCATATAAGGTTGGTTTTCCAAACCCCACATTCGTTTTAGAGAATTTTACTCATTTGCAATTGTTTGATCTTAGTGATGTGTGCTACGCCTCTCTGAATCATTATTATGTATGTGTGTGCCTGTTTTAATTCGAATATCTTGCCTAAATTGTCTTAATCGTTGATATCCCAAAAAATTTGTGCTTAAAATTGATCAAAATTATTGGGTTGTGCTAATTTGTTGTTGGGTCTAGTCGAATGAAGTCTAAGTAACCCATATTTGTGCCAAATGACGTACTTTGCCCAATGATGGAGCGGTTGACGTCATTCTTAAGGGAAAAAGTCATCAAATGGCCAAATTTGGCCAAACCGGGAGAAGTCTAAATATCTCGGGGGCATGGGTGTAATAGGTGTTAGTTTAATTGAATGAGTGCATAGTTTGATTTTGTTTTCAGGGGTTGCGGGGTTGGATTTGGAAGTCGGGGTTGAGAGTAGGCACGCTGGGTCGTTTGGCGAGCTGAGTCGAGCTTGCCGAACCACTCGGCAGTTCTCCAAATCCCCATTGATCGCCTTTAATTTCATGCTAAATTTGAGTTTGGGTTCTGTAACTTTCATCTAGAAGCCTGAGTTTGCCGAGTGCACTCGGCGACTTGTCGATTGTCCTTGTTGATCGCCTTTTATGCGCCCCTAACCCTTAAAAGGCACTGTAACTTTTGACGGGCTAGTCCTTGCTCACCAATTGTTGTCGGTAATTCTCCGAAAGTCCATTCCCATCGCTGACATGCCATTTTTTTAAGAAATTTTGGAGCCAATCCTTTCGGCGAGCCCGATCTGGCTCGCCAAAGTGATTCAGTTACTCGCCGACCGGTTCGGTGAGTCTGTCTGCAACAGTTTTTCTGCACATTTGCTTGAACTGTTTCTCACTTTCTATAAAGTGTTTGCAGATATGGCTAGACCAAAAGTGGTTGGTAGAGACATGCCGCCCCGCAAAAGGGCCAAGGGAATCAAGATCAATGAGGATGCAGCTGCATCCAAGGCTAAGGATGCCAAACTTCCCACCACAGGTGGGAAGTGAAAAGGAAAGGGCAAGGCATCTGCACCTACGTCTCCGGAGGTCAGCTTCGATAGTGACGGCATCTATGCCACTAACCTCACCACGTCTGAGAGTGAGTGTGAGCATTAGGAGCATCAGGCTGAAATTTCTGAGTCTGAAGATGAGCTACTAGCAGCCACAGAGCAGAGCTACGTTCCAAGAGGCTGAATGATCCGTCTAGGATCAGAATCCCAGGCAACCTCTTCATATTGCTCTAGCACAGGTTGTGGTCTTAGAACCACCAGTACAAGGTCCTCCTCCCAGGTCTCTGAACAGACTAAAGACTAAGGGATTGAGGACCATCATTGAAGAGAAGAGGTTGGAGACTGATGGCGTCATAGAGAGGTATCCGGAGATCATGAGCAACATGTGGTCACACAAATTTCAGCCATTCACAAAGCCTCATGGCCCATACATTCCAAATTAGGTTAGAGAATTCTACAGTGTCTTGGTGCCACAAGGAAAGAAGTCGGTAGCCAAATTTAAGTCGGTTGACTATGTGGTCGTCAGAGGTAAGAAGGTGAAGTATGATAGTGATGCCATCAATGCAGTCCTGGGGTGATCAAATGATATTGATGATGATTGTCAGCACATGGTCAGGACAAAAATGCTGGATAACATGAAGACGCGGTTGGCTCCTTTGATATCAGATGGTACTCCCAAGTGGCTTGAGGTTGGAGAACCCATTGAGAAAAAGGATCTAAACATAGCAGCACGATTCTGGTTTGCCTTCATCAGCAGTACTATCATGCCATCCCAGAATGAGTCAATTCTCCACCACGCCAAAGCAGCCTATCTTGGTTATATCATTGATGAGACACGGCTGAACCTGGGGATGATTATTGTACAGAAGATGCTTATGAGGGCCAAATAGCAACAAACTTCCCTTCTATTCCCAGTGTTGATTACTAAGTTGTGCAGACAAGCTCGGGTGCCCAAAGATGAGAAGAAGGATGTGAAAGTGATTCCCACATCTTCTATCGACATTCGAAGGATTGAAGCGGAGTACTTGAAAGATGAGGCGGAAAAGAAAAAGGCAGCTCCGGTGGACACTTCCCAGGTTGTGGATACAGATGCACTACCTGCAGAGGCACATTTGCCTACTCCGACCCCTGGGCCTTCAGGTACATCTAGTGCTACCCTTTCTGTTACTCCCAGTTCTTCTACTGCTCATGTGCCTCCCAGATCTGGTACTGCTGCTGCTACTGGCCGACCTCCACTCACCCAGGCTGCATTGATACGGATGGGGCAGCTAGCCCATTCTGTATATAGACGCGCCTCCAGACTTGAGGCCTCCATTCCTGGCATGATTGAGAGGTCCCTTACTGATGTTGTGACACCCTTGAGTGCGAATATTAATGCCCTTGTGGAAAGGATAGCGGTGTACAAGTGTGGCCAAGGAGCCACTAAGGAGGTGATGGCTCTAAAGGCCGTTATTGCTGCACTGAGAAGAGATGTGGACCAGCTGAAGTCCACCGATATGTCTATGATTTTTTGTACGGTAGAGATCCCAGTTGTACTAGTTGAGACAGATATGCCTCCAGCTACCACCAGAGATGATGTTCGAGTTTAGAAGGTAGGTGATCCCGAATCTGAGGCGGAAACGGATGAGGAGATGCTTGGGGTTGCTGAGGAGGTTTATTACGAGGGTCTTACGGAGACTTAGGAGGCCATGGTAGACACAGTTGTATAGATCTCATTAGCAGACACACCCATGGCTGACCCTGCTATTGATGTGACTCTGGGCACTGATGCCCAAGATCAAAGTGTTGCATCGGGCACTGATGCCCTGACTGATGGAGCGACTATGTAGAAATGATCCCTCTTTACCTCTCTCTCTGTCATTTTTATTGATCTTTGGAATTTTCATTGCATTTGAGGACAAATTTCTTTTTGTTTGTGGTGGGGTGAGGTATTTACATACCTACCTCTTGTGATTATGACTTTTCTGTATATATTATGTTTTGACATTTTTTTTGTGGATGTTTGAGCTTGTGGCTCCTTATTTTGAATGTAAATGATTTTTGGACCCTTCCAAAAAAATTTACCACCTCTTGTGTATTTAATTGTGGTTGTTCTTTTGCAAATTTAAGTGTCGGTTGTGATCAATACGGATGACTTGAATAGTGCTCTCAATCGAACAAACATGAATGTGTAGCTATGATGAGGCCAAATGAAGTTGCATAGGCAATGTGTGAACTTTTTGCATCTCATTGTGACTAGCCTATTATCAAATTGAGTCTCTTGTGATGAACATTTCACACTAGCGAAAGTGTGGAGTCTTGTTTGACATTGGTGTCAATGGCTTGTGTGATGAGCTTACCGTGAGCCATGTGTGATGACACCTAGAATTTTCCCCGTTGGTCCGGTTGACTAAGTGATGCAAGCTCTTGAAATGATCTTAGGCAACAATTTTAAAGAGTAAAACAATTTGACATTATACCTCTTTTGTGTCCTACCTTGTGAGTGTGTGATCGTTGGTTGAACACCCTTTGAGCCTTATCCTTTTCTTGGAAGAAACTTGATGAAATTGTGACCTTTCTTTATCCCTTAACCTATAAACCTCAGGAAGTGTGGTTTGTTTGAATAGCCAAATTAGGCCAAAAGCCTAAGTTGGGGGGTGTGGTGAAAGGAGAAGGTAAGTCAAGAAGTGCGAAGAAGCCCACCTTGATCCATGGTGGTGAAAAAGATGGAACCCCTCCATACAAAAAAAAAGTATGAAAAAGTTTGAAATAAAGTTGCAAAAGTGCAAAAGAAATGGGGTGTCCGGTATTCCATGGGAAGTGAATAATGGGGTGAATTTTGAGCATGAAGGAGAATAATGAAGAAAAGAAAAGAAAGTGTTGTTCATACCACATTTCATGAGTATAGCAGCCACTGAGCCTAAATGACCATACCTTTACACGCAGCCCCGTTACAAGCCTT
The DNA here is from genome assembly GCA_029582685.1 of Solanum piurae. NCBI lineage: Eukaryota > Viridiplantae > Streptophyta > Magnoliopsida > Solanales > Solanaceae > Solanum > Solanum piurae. The sequence goes on along the minus strand of JAJOOO010008285.1, from coordinate 32,709 downwards.
GAAAAGACCTTTTTGATCTTGAGTGAGCTGAAACAAGTGTTGATTGGAAAATAAGGGCAAATCTATGGGTGGAGTCATGCATGTGTTCATCTTTTTTAGTGTGAGAGTTGTTTGTGATTCCAGAGCTATAAATTGTTGAACCATTGTGTATGAATATGGAATCATCTTTGTGTGAGGGCATTTAAGTACCTTTGTTGAACTTGAACTTGCATTTAAAGCAAGTATTGTGAACTTGAGATTCTTCGATAATGATAAGTCACAACTTGAATCTTTGAGTGCACAATTTATCCTTGCATAAGTAAATTGAGTCTTGTTGTGTGCATTCATGATTGAGTCTTGTGTAGCACTATTTGAGACATCCTTTTTGAACTGCTGAACTTGAGTTTTACTTGAGGACAAACAAAAGTTTAAGTTGGGGTGTTGATGAGTCCCAGATTTGGACTCATTTAGGGCTTTATTTGTATAGGTTTAGTCTCCTCGAATGCTTATTTTGTGCCAATAACTGATGTAAACTCCTTGATTTCCAGGTATTTGGATTGAGGAACAAATCAAGGACACTAATTTGCAAAAAGGAACGACGCGAGCTGAAAGAAGGAAGAAAAGAGAGCCTGGTGATCGCCAAGTCCATTTGGTGAGTCGTCAAATGGCCATTACCTTGCCCAAAGTTCTAGTGTGCTAAGCCCTGAAGGATAAAATCAAGTTAGCGAGAGAAAGGAGCAGTCGGAGGATGGCCGAGTGGTTTCGCGATGCAGTTTTAGATATCCTAAAGTTATAGACACCGAGGATGTTGAAGGCTAAGGCAAAAAGGCGATGCAATAAGCCAAAGGGCGGATCGCCGAGTTGATTGGCGAGACCGACTTACTGCGCCGAATGGCCCTTCGTAGCATTTTTTTGGCGACTATAAATATGTTTTTAAACATTAAGTTTAAGATCTTTTATCATTTTTAGAAGTATCATCTTTTGAATAGTTTGAACTCTGAGTTTTGAGACAAGTTTTCCTTAGCTTTGAAGAATTGAAGTTTTCCATTTTTGAGAAATTGGAAGTGGGTATTTGAGATTCTTCAATTTGGACCTTTATAAAGATGAAATTGATCGTACCCGGTTGATGGAAACACAATTTGGTAACAATTTTTTTATCTTTGTATGATGTCTAGCTAAAACCCTAATTCTTGAGGTGTGATGATGATTTAGTTTGTGGGTATTGCTAATTGCTAGTTTAAATGTTGTTTAGAAGTGATTTCAATCAGTAATTGTGGTTCAATTTAAAGAATTGTAGGTGCAAATGCAGTTCTACCTTTGTGTTTTTGGCTTGTTCAAGAGAAAGGTTTTAAAAATAAGATTACTGAATTGATAGTCTGTGGGTATTGGGTTGTCATGGGTTCAGCTCGAGAGAGTGAATCCAAAGCCCTTTCCCACACATTCAGCTCGAGAGAGTGAATGGACTAAAGTGTAGGTTGTTCTTATTTGCACGCTTGTCAATGTTCGAGATAAATTGACTTGATTAGGGGTAAATTGTTCGAGAGAAAGTTTACCTCCTCTAAAGTCTAGTTTATTCACTAATTTATAGCTATTTACCAACAGTTGCAATTACCCATTTGTCTACATTAGCCTATAATCGAATCACATCCCAAGAACCCGTCTTATTATTGTTATCTTTGTATTATTTATTGATGTTGTAGTTGATAACTGAAACCCAAAACCCCTTTATTTGACATCCGTGTCACCCCTAACTTAAATTATACGTTTATTCGATAATGTCTATTCCTATGACGGACTAAAACATATTCGTACTTTACTCTTGAATCTTAAACACGTACCACTCCCTGTGGGATTCGACCCCAACTCATTTAGTTCGGTTATATACTGACTAACGATCGGTTAATCTTAGAACTAGATTAAGTGTCTTTGATAGCATTATTCAGCAGTGATCTGATGAAGTCCAACACCCCCTCCCCCTCAAGTTGAAGGGTGTGGAAGAAGGAAACCCCAACTTGGAAAAAGAGGAAAGGTGAGTCGGCCCAGACAAAGTCGTGGTGAACACATCAGCAAGCTGAGCAATTGAGGACACAAATGAAAGGGAAATGATGTCGGTAAGGTATTGTTGCCGAACAAAATGATAGTCAAGGGGGACATGTTTAGTACGCTTATGAAAAACATGTTTTTCGGCAATATGATATGAATCTTGGCTAGCACAGTGTATAGGAACATGGAGATAAGGCTCAATGGAAAGATCAGTGAGTTGGTGAATAAGACAAGTAATTTCGGAAACAACCCGACGCATCGACCTATACTTAACTTCAACTGATTATAAGGAAACCAATGATTGTTTCCTCGACCTCCAAGATATAGGAGAACCTCCTAAGGTGATGTAGAAACCACTAATGGATTTTTGGGAATCAGGGCAACAACCCCAATCGGAATCACAAAAAGCAATTAAATCGAAAAAGGGAGAGAAAGAGAGAAAATACCCAAACTAGGGTCAAGAAGGAGATATCAGAGGCAACAAAAAATAGCATCAAGATGTGGTTGGCGAGGGGCCTGCATATATTGGCTTAAGTGTTGGACGACAAAAGAGAGATCATGGCAAGAATGGGTGAGGTAGTCCAACTTTCCAAGAATGTTCCGATAGAAAGTGGGATCAGAGATTAAAACACTTTCATCAGCGGACAAAGGATATGATGAATCAAGAGGGGAAGAGACTGGTTTTAAATCCATACAATTGAATTCATGCAACATATCCATGGTGAAATTTCTTTGACTTAAAATTATCCCTGAGGTTCGTGGATAATTCCTAAACCAAGAAAGTAGAGAGCCTGTCTTAAATCTTTTATATTGAACTTTGAATGTAAGAACTTTTTTATAGATTGACATTCTGCGAGATCATCACCCGTGAGTAGAATGCCATCCACATAAACTGTTATGATGGAGGTGCTATGAGGAGACCATTTATAGAATAAGGAATAGTCATTGAGTGAGTGTGTGTAACCTTTACAATGAAGAGTTGTAGTGAGTCGAGCATACCGTTGTCGAGAAGCCTGTCGTAAATCATATAAGAACTTATTGAGTTTACAGACGTCGTTAGGAGACTGAGGTGTTAGACCTTGAGAAAACCTCATATATACCTCTTCGTAAAGCTCTCCATGTAAAAACGCATTGTTCACGTCAAGTTGGGAAATACCCCCAACTTTTCTCCACTGCATTACTTAAGAGACATCGGATGGTTGTCATTTTCACCACCGGAGAGTATGTCTCAGGAAAATAAATTTCTTCCTTCTGCATATCTCCCCTGTACAACCAAATGAGCCTTGAACCTTTCAACTGAACCATCATGCCTAGACTTGACTTTGTATACCCATTTTCAAGGTAGTGCCTTACTTTCTAAAGGAAAATTCGCAATCTCCCAAGCATTATTAGACTTCAGGGCAAAAAGTTCCTCAAACATTGCATTCTTCCAGCCGAGATGTAAAGATGATTGAGAATATGAGGTAGGCTTAGAGATGTAGGAAGTGGAGGTAGGGAGAGATTGATTGGAGTGTGAGAGCGCGCAGCAAAAGAGATTATTTGAGGAAGACAAGGGAAGAAAAACAAGAAGTGGTCAAATCAGTTAAGAGGGCAGAGTTACAAACATAATTGGCTAGGTGTTTAGGGATATGATGACCTCAAGTAGACCTCCTTAGAGGGATAAGAATGGGAGTGATAGACGGACTAGTGAGAGGAGTAGGAGAGGCAACATGAGTTGGAGGTGAAGATATAATAGGATCATGGGGAACATGTGAGGGAGAAGAAGAGGAAAGAGAGGTAAGGGAAGGAGGATCAGAATGATCAAGGTCAATAGGGAAAAGAGAGGGAGTGAAATAAGGCAAAGGAGACTCTATGGAAACAGGTGTGCGTCTGAGGAAAAAGGAAAAATTGTTTCATAAAAGATAACATCCCTGGACGTGAAGGTCAAGAACCTTGTAATCTTTCTTCCCGAAAATGTATCCCATAAAATCACACTTGAGGGACCAAGGATCCAGCTTGCTTCTATGTAAGAATTGAGTAGAAACATAACAAAGACAACCAAAGATTTTAGGGTGGCATAAGATGGAGGAAGACCAAATAATAAATCATCAGGGGTCTTCATATTGAGAACTTTAGAAAGGTGTCTATTTATGAGAAAAGTGCAATGCATGAGGCATTCTCCCCAAAATTTTGTAGGTAAATTTGATTGAAATAGCCAAGATCGATAGGTTTCTAGTACATGTTGATGCTTTCTCTCGACAATACCATTTTGTTGTGGGGAGGAGACACAATTGGTTTGGTGAATAATACCCTTTTCAGAAGGAAACAAAGAAGTTTCCTTACTGCTCCCAAGTTCTAGGGCATTATCATATATAAGGACTTTAACGATGGTTTGACGTTGTCTTTCTTTTGAGAATTGTGAAAGCATATTTCCCTTATCAAAGATGATGACCCTTAGGGATAGTATCCAATGTTTCAAATGCTTGGAAGGGAAACCTATCCATGAGATGTGGCTAAGGTTTAAGATATTGGTACTTCAATCTCCAACCCACGGGTTGTCGAATCACATATTGCAACAGTACTTCTATAGGAGCCTTGACTCGGTGAACAAAGGAGTTGCTGATCAACTTGTTCTCGGTGGTATAATGCAACAACCCTATGAAGTAGCGTCTCAGCTTCTTGATGGTATGACCAAGATCAATAAGGCATGGTACACTCATGAAGACAAAGTCTTTCCTCTCATGTTCAAAATGACAAAAGAGCACATCGAAAAGGATTAAGAGAGAGACCAAAATATGGACAAAATAATGACCCAGCTAGATCTATTGGAAAAAAATGTGATGGTAGTGGTATGAAGAGTGTTAATGATGTTGGTGTTGGTTCAGTGAATCCCGAGGATGCTTAGTTTGAAGTGCTTTACAATGAGGAAGTGAACTTCCTAGCTAATTAAGGAGGTGGGTATCGGCAAAACTATCCAAGGCCGGGGGAAACTCGAGTTGGAATAAAGATGAGGGATGGAGAGACTGTGACAGAGAATGGTGTGATCGAAACGCCACTTAGAAGGAAAGAGAGGGTGATAAGGACAGGTACATCCCACCCCATGAGCGTCAAAAGCCCAAGGAATCTGAAAATGTCCACACGGAAGACATGCTCTCACACATTCTCAACAAAGTTGAAGGATTGGACAAGGTGTTAAAAAAGATGAAGGAGGATGTATCTATATTTAATCATACGATCACCTCTCATTTCGTGTCAATCAAGCAGTTGGAGACCCAAATGGGTCAAATTTCTTCTCATTTGAATCCAAGGCCAAAAGGGGACCTACCAAGTGATACCTTGGCAAACCCGAGGAATGATTCATAAATGGGTACTTTCATCATTCCACGACGTTAACTAAGGTGCTTCTTGGGAGGCAACCTAAATTTTTACTGCTTTAGTTTTAAATTTTGAATAACGGGTGTTGATTGTGTAGGTTGAAAAGTGAAAAGTGTTGGAAAATGGGCAGTTTGGCGAGCCAAAGTCCATTCGGCGACTCGCTGAACAGGTCAGAGAGCCCCAATTTGGACCACCATTGGAACCACCAAGCTTGAAGGGGTTACTTAGACTTACCCCAAATTGCCAATTTTGGCCAAATTGAGGGAAGTTTGAATACCTCAAGGGCATGGGTTGTATGGGTCTGCCTCTAATTGAGTAGTGTTGGTGTTTGATTTTTAATTCGGGGACTACGGGCTTGATTTTGAAGTGTTGGGTTGAAAACTGGCACGTTGGGCCATTTGGTGTGCTACGTTGAGCTCGCTGAGTGGTTCAGCGGTTCGCCGAAGTCCCCCTCACTTCGCCCTTTAATTCAAATTTTGGTTGATTTTGTTCTGTAAATTTTGGCGAGATGCCTGAACTCGCCGAAATGTTTTCTTGATCGCTTTTTCTATGCCCCCTAACCCTTAAAATACACTGTAACTTTTGGCGGGCTAGTCCTAGCTCACCGATTGGTGTCGGTGATTCGCCGAATGGACCTGAACATCACCAAACTATTTTGAATCTGTAAAATTTTAGAGTTAGTACTTTCGGCGAGCCCGATCTGGCTCGCCTAAGTAACTCAGCGACTCGCCAACTGGTTCGGCGAGTCTATCTGCAACTAAACTTCTGCATTTTTCTTGAACTTTTCCTAACATTTTTCTATGTGTTTTGCAAAAATGGCAAGACCCAAAGTGCCAGGAAGAGACATGCCCCCGCGCACCGGGCAAAATGAGTCACCATAAATGAGGATGCATCTGCATCCAAGGCAAAGGCAGCCAAACTCCCTACAAAGAGAGGAAAAGGCAAAGAAAATGGCAAAGCGCCCACGATAGAGTCACCGGAGGTAAGCTCTGACAGTGAGGGAGTCTATGAGACTCACCTCACCTCGTCAGTTAATGAGGGAGAGTCCTAGGATTCTCAGGCTCTCATCTCTGGTCATGAGGATGACCACCTTCTACATGCTCAGAGAGCATAAATTCGCTCCAAGGGGATTCATGATCCGTCTAGGATTCGGGTACCTCAGACTCCTACTCCTCCCCCAGCTTCAGCTCAGACTGTGGTCTCAGTGCCACCTGTAGAGGGTCTTCCTCCCCGGTCTCTCAAAAGACTAAATGATGAGGAATTCAGGACTATTATTAAGGAGAAGAGGTTGTCTACAGATAGTGTGGTGGACAGGTATCTGGATATTTGGAGCACCCTCAAGTCCCACAAATTCTAGATTTTCACTAAACCCTGAGGTTCCTACATTCCTAATTGGATTTGGGAATTCTACTCGGCCTACGGAGACTTGGTACCACAAGGGAAGAGGAAGGCAAGTACCTTCAAACCAATGGATTATGTGGTTGTCCGGGGGAAGAAGGTGAAATGTGATAGTGATGATATAAATGTCATCTTGGGATGCACTTATAACTATGCAGATGACTATCAGAGTATGATCAAGAGAACGGTGTTGGAGGAAATGAAAAGTTGGTTGGCTCCTCTCCTTTATGTTAGTACTCCTAGGTGGATTGAGTTCGGAGTGAAAATAGAGAAGAAGGATCTCAACGTGGCACCACAGTATTGGTTTGGGTTTATTAGTAGTACAATCATGCCATCCCAGAACGAATCTATCATCCGCCACACAAAGGCGGCCTTCCTTGGATCCATTATTTCTAGGAAGAGCCTCAACTTATGTGCAATCATTGGGCAGGAGATGGCCATGAGGGCTAGGCAGCGCCATACATCTTTCCCCTTCTCGGTGTTGATCACCGAGCAGTGCAGATGGGCCCGTGTTCTGCGAGATGAGAAGATGGATGTTGAAGTGACTCCTACCTCCTCTACTGACATCCGGCGTATTGAGGCCGAGTACCTGAAGGATGAGGCTGAGAGAAGGAGAGAAACTCTAGTGGACACATCCCCGACGATTGATATTGATACATTACCTGCAGAGGCAGTATTGCCTACTTCGGCCATTGGACCTTCAGGTACTTCTAGCTCTGCTCCCTCTGGGACTCCGAGTTCTTCTGTTGCTCCCCCGCCTCCTAGATCTGTTGCGGGTACTATTGCTTCCAAACTTCCGCTCACCCAGGCCATGCTGCTACGGATGGGATACCTAACCCATTATGCTGATGTGTGTGCCTCCCAGCTAGAGGTTGCAGTTCCAGGGATGATTAAGATAGCTCTCACTGGTGCATTGACACCTCTCAGAGATTCTATTGATACCCTCACGGTGAGGATAGAGGTGTGAGAGAGAGGTCAGGGAGCTACTCATGAGGTGACGGCCTTAAAGGCTGCGATTACGGAGTTGAGGAAAGATATGGACCAGCTGAAGTTCATTGATATGTCTCTGATTTATGGGACTGTGGAGATCCTTGATGACACGAGCACAGATATTACATCTCATTCTAATGTGCCTCCGGTTACCACCGGAGATGAGGTTATAGCTGATTTTGCGGCTACAGAGTCTGAGGCTGAGACTGATGAGGAGTAGCTTGGTATTCAGGAGGAGACCATCTATGAGGGTCTGACTGATTTCGAGGAGGCTAAGGAACATTATATTGTTCATACATCCTTGAAGGATACTTCTATGATAGACTCTAGTGGAGCTATGGTAGATGAGACACCGGGCACTTATGCCCAGCCTCAGAGTGTGACCCCGGGTACTGATGCCCTGACAGATAGAGCGACTGAGATGCAGACTTCACCCCAGACTTAGCCAGGCAGGATGATTTTTCCCCTCCCTCTTTGTTACTCTGTGATACTTTATTTTTCTTTTTAGTTGCATTTGAGGACAAACTGATTCTTTTTGTTGGGTGGGATGAGGTATTTCCATACCTACCTCTTGTGATTTTGTTATATTTGTGAATATTGGGCTTATTTTGTTGATATATACATATGTCTTGATCTTGATCTTGATCTTGTGGATGTTTTAGCTTGTGGCCCATTGTTTTAAATGAAAATGGTTTTTAACCTAATTTTAAAATTTTGCCACCTCTTTTGTGTGTGATTGTGGTTGTTCTTGTGCGAATTTGAGTGTCGGTTGTGATCAATACCGTTGACTTGAATTGTTCTCTTAATTGAACGAAATGAATGTGCGGCTACAATGAGGCAAATGAAGTTGCATAGACAATGTGTGAACTTTTAGCATCTCGTTGTGACTAGTCGGTTGTCGAATGAGTCTCTTGTGATGAGCATTGCACACTAGCTAGAAAGTGTGGAGTCTTGTTTGATATTGGTACCAATGTCTTGTGTGATGAAATTACTTTGAACATTGTGTGTGATGATACCTAGAATTTGCCTTGTTAGTTCGGTTGATTGAGTGATTCAAGCACTTGAAATTACCTTAGGCAACAATTTGACAATATACCTCTTTTGTGGCCAACCTTGTGAGATGTGTGAACCTTGCTTGCCCATGTTGAGCCTTACCCTTTTCTTGGAAGAAACTTGAGCAATTATGGCTTCTCTTTGTCCATTCACCCATAACTTTCATGAAGTATTGTTTGTTTGAATAGCCAACTTAGGCCAAAAGCCTAAGTAGGGGGTGTGGTAAAAAGAGAAGGAAGTCAAGAAGTGTGAGAAATCCCCCTTGAGTGATGGTTTTGAGAAAGATGGAACCCCTCCATGTAAAAAAAAGAGAAAAGAAAAAAACCAAAAAAGTTGTGAAATAAAGTAGTGGGAATGGCAAAAGAAATAGGGTATCTGGTAGTTCATATGAAGTTGAATAATGGGGAAGATTATAATCATGTTTGAAATGTCAAAGAAAAGGAGGAAAGTGATGTTCAGACCATACTTCATGAAGGTAGAAGCCACTAAGCCTAAATGACCATACCTTGACACTCAGCCCCGTTACATGCCTTGAAAAGACCTTTGTGATCTTGAGTGAGCTTAAGCGAATGTTAATTGGAAAATAAAGGCAAACCTATGGGTGAAGTCATGCATGTGTTCATCTTTGTGAGTGTGAGAGTTGTATGTGATTCCAGAACTCTAAATTGTTGAAGAACTTTGTGTGAATATGGAATCATCTTTGTTCGGAGGGCACTTGAGTACCTTTGTTGAGCTTGAACTTGCATAAGAAAGTATTGTGAACTTGAGCATCTTTGATAACGGTGAGTCACAATTTGAATCTTTGAGTGCACAACTGATCATTGCATGAGTAATTTGAACCTTGTTGTGTGCTTTCATGTTGAGTCTTATGCATCACTATTTGAGACATCCTTTTTGAACTTCTAATCTTGAGTTTTACTTGAGGACAAGCAAAAGTTTAAGTTAGTGGTGTAGATTAGTCTGAGATTTGTACTCATTTGGGGCTTTGTTTATATAGTTTTAGTGTCCTCAAATGCCTAATTTGTGCCATAAACTGATGTTAAAGCCTTGATTTTTAAGGAAAATGGATTGAGGAGCAAAGCAAGGACACTAACAAGCAAAAAGGAACAAAACAACTGAAGAAGTGTAGAAAGGCGAGCCTAATGATTGCCAAGAGCACTTGGCGAATCGCCACGTAGGTATTTAGTCCGCCTACAGTTCCATTGTGCCAGCCCTGAGGGAAGAAACCAAGTCGGTGACAGGAAAGGGGCAATCGGTGAGTCGTCGATTAGTTCCGCGATGACAAGAGTGATCGCCCAAAGTTACAAGACATGGAGATGCTAAGAGCCAATGAAAAAAATAGATAGAAAAGAGCAAAGGGCGGTTCGATGAACCACTCGGTGAACCCGACTCACCTTGTAACACCTCGTATCCTAGATAGACCAGAATGCAGATTTTCAGAAGTGTTGGTGCCACCTACAAGCCACCTACAGATCATAGGTTGGACCAGGGTCCGTCGACCAGGTCTGTGGAACGTGGTCCACAGGAAAAAAAAATAGAAAACCTCGATCGTAGGTGGGACCACGGCCCGTGGACCAGGTCCGTGGAACGTGGTCCACAGAAAAAAAAATCCAACCCACGGCCATGACCTACGGACCGTAGGTTGAACCACGGTCCGTGGACCAGGTCTATGAAATATGGTCCGCAGAACCCATCATCTGAGCCGAACGATGGCTGACGAGGATGGACCATAGGGTGGACCACGGTTTGTGGACCAGGTCCGTCGGTTGGTCCTGACAGCTTTTAAGTCAGGGTCATTTTGGTCTTTTTCCTATGCATTGGACCCCTAAACTACGTCGTTTAGACCCCTAAATTATGAGGTTTTAGTCCGTTAAGCCTAAAAACATAACTAGAACTTACCTTAGTCAAAATCATTAATCAAAACTTAGAAAATTAAAAGCGAAAGGAGAGAAAGAGGTGACCAACCCGAAGTTCAAGAACGCAACAAGTTTCCTCCAGTTCCAGCCCCGAAATTGAAATATTTCTCCGTGGAATTTGTCACCAGGTATGTGGGATTTCACTAGTGGGTTCCTTTCACCCATTAGGTCCCTAGTTTTCAGTCAGTTTCTTGATTCCCTTATTATGACTAAACCTAAAGTTTCTTGAATGATTAAGATTATTGGGTTCTTAGTTGTTAGAATGATCCTAATCAGATTAGTATGTTAATATTCAGTCTATTGCATGAATTTCAGAACCCTAGCTATGTAGTTCTTTAGTTCTTGAATTACACATGCTAGGCTAGATATTTCAGTTATTTCAGAAATACATGCATCAATCTTAAATGTGTCATTATCAGTTATTTATGCGCATTCTCAGTTTGCATGTCATTTTGAGCTATCCAGTATATCACAGTAATTAAGTCATAATGTGTTAATCACTTAATCCATTGGGAGTATCATAATACCTAGTTGGACTAGGTCAGTCACCTATATAGTCCCAGAACTACGAGCCATGTAGGTTGTAAGTCCCCTCTGTGGGCATCATTTTAGTGATCATACCAGCATGCCTCTATACCTTAGGTCGGGTGTATTGGGTTCTCTCGATGGGGCATATACATCGGACTCCACATTTAGCTCATGTGGTTTTATTATCAGTTATTAGTAGCTCTCACAGTTCAGTCAGATTCCATTGCATTGACCACATTTCAGTACAGTTCAATATTCAGTCTCAGCATGTTATAATTTGGTCATTGCATTCAGTTAGCTCAGTATCTATATCATGTTCAGATTATGCTCTTACTTTATTGCCTGTTCAATTATATATTTATTTCAGCTTTACTCGATCCTGCATGCTCAGCACCTTTCAAGTACTGACGCATACTCTGCGCTACATCTTCTCGTGATAGGTTCAGGTTCTCAGCATCCAGAGCACGCTTAGATCGATTCCCAGTCTCCAGTTCAGCAGCATCAGTGGTGAGTCCTCATTCTTCGAGGACAACATTCATGTTATCTTTTCATTATTTCAGTCTTTTAGTTTGAGTTTTGCTAGACTTAGCTGGGGTATGTCCCAACACTTCTAGTCAGTTAGAGGCTATTTTCAGACATAGTTAGATTCAGCTTAGTATTTGAGTTTGATGTTTCTTTTGTATTAAACTCTCAGATTTGATATTCAGTTTTAGTATATGGGTATTCCCCATCATTCAGATTTACTTATTATTAGCTTCCGCAACAGTTTCATTTTTCAATTTATCTTTAGTATGCTTATGATTATGCCAGCAGGGTTAGCTTGGGGTCACTTGTGATGCTAGGTCCCGTGTCCGCGTCTCGGGGGTAGCTCGGGGTGTGACATACCTCACCTAATGGCCCTTCGTGGATAATTTCTGGTGACTATGAATTGAATTTTGAACTGTTAATTCAAGAGTTTTTATCCAAATTTTAGCTTGCTATATTTAGAATAGTTTTCTTTTGAAGTTTGAAAGTTTCTTTGTAGACTTGAAGGCTTTTTGAGACTCAATTAGGAGATTTTGTAAGTGAGTTACTAATTTTCTTCAATTTGGAGCATTTTAAAGGCTTGAATACTCTTACCCAGTTGATGGCTAATCGATTTGGTAACCGTTTTTACCTTTTTATGATATTCGGCTAAAACCTCAATTCTTGGGGTGTGATCATATGATTTTGGGTTGAATTAGTTTATGGGTATTGTTAATTACTAGTTTAAATGCTATATTGAAGTGGGTTTAATCATTAGCTGAGGTTTAATTTATAAATTATAGTTGCAAATGCAATTCTAATTTTGTGTTCTTAGCTTGCTTGAGAGAGAAGTTTTGGATCTAAGGTTTTTTTATTAATGGTTTGTATGTATTGGGTTGATATGGATTCATCTCGAGAGAGTGGATCCTAATCCCAATCCTATCCATCTAGCTCGAGAGAGTGGATGAATTAAGGTGTGGGTTGTTCTTAATTGCTATGCTTGTTGATGTTCGAAATAAATCACCTGATTTGGGGTAGTTATTCAAGAGAAAGTTATATCCCTTATAGTCTAGCCTACCCATTGATATTTAGTTGTTTACTAGTAGCTACAATTACCCATATAGCAAAATTTGCCCATAATCGATCACATCCTGAGAATTCCTCTCCATATTGTTATTTCAATTTTTGTGTGACTTCGGTGTAGTTGATAATTGCAAACAAAAACCCCCATCTGACATTCGTGTCACCCCTTTTGATTTGTTTCATGTATTTTTGATAATTTCTATTCCTATAGCTAGTTAGATCACATTTGTACTTCTTAATTGAATTTGAACACGTACCGCTCCCTGTGGGTTCGACCCCAACTCATTTAATGGGCTTTACATTGTTTAACGATCGTTTGCACCTAGAATTGAATTAGGTGTGTTTGAAACTTTAATCAGAAATCACCTGAACCGTATTAGTTGTTCGAGAGAAAGCTATTGCACCTAAAGTCCAGCCTACCCATGATATTTCAGCAAACTATTGTTAAATTTCAATTACCCATATAGTGTAATTAGCTTATAAACGATCACATCCCGAGAACTCCTCTCTATATTATTATTTCCTTAGTGTTTGATTGTGTTGTAGCTGATAATTGCAAACCAAAAACCCATCATCTGACATTCGTGTCATCCCCTTAGACTTATTTACATGTCTTTTTCAATAATTTATATTCATATAACTGATTAGATCACGTTTGTACATCATACTTGAGTTTGAACACGTACCGCTCCCTGTGGGTTCGACCCTAACTCTTTGTTGAGTTTTATACTAGTTAACGATTGTTTGCACCTCAAATTGGATTAGGTGTGCTTGAAATGTTAATCAGATACCACTCTTTTTCTTTTAGTTATACCAATTTACTGCAAAACATAACATATAAAAACACAGACCAGGTGTATGTTCGTTGAAAATAGTTAAAAACAATCATAGATAAAATCATGTTTTGAGACTCGACAATTGGGAAGGATATTCACCTAACATGTTAGGCATGCTCACCGAGCTTTCTGAAGTTGGCATAACAATTATAATTTTACTCACGCGTGAACGACTGTGTATGCTCAAACTCGGATTCACAGAGTTGGTTTGAGTAGGCTAAGACAAGCCCGCCGAAAGTGAGAGTGCAAAACAAATTTGGACCAAGCAAAAGGGCGATGCCAACTCTAACTTACCGATTCACCGAGTTTTTTTTGGCAAGCTAAGACAACCCATTGAATGTGACAAGACCCCAGTTACACAATCAAACTCAAAAGGAGATTGGAGCTTACTGGGTCATTCACCTTCTCACCTTGACAAGCTAAGACTACCTCGTTGAACAGGTAATTTAAACACCAAGATGCAACAATACCCAGTACCCAAAAAAAATCAGAAATCACCCACATGTTATTCTACCCATGGGCACTCAAACTTAACCCAAAATTCACAAAGCATTGCCCAAATCAATGATTTTAACTTAAGAAAGATGTCACCCTATCAATAATTGGAAAAATACAAGTCGTTAAGACAACACTAGGCTAGTCTAACCTTACCTATATAAAATTCAACCAAAACAAAGTCATATTAACAAACAAATTCAAAAAATAAATCTTCATTGTCAATTTTAATAAATTGAGGCACAAATTTAACTATCGTTGTTCAGGGACACATTTCAATCGATAACATTTAGCACAACCAAAACAAATTAAGAAGTAAAACAATGAGAACAACCAAATCCCAGTCAAAATGCATCAATGCAACTTAAAATTAGCAAAATAATTCCGAGAACACATCTCATATGAGCACAAATAGAAAAAATAAAGGAGTTAGGGTTTTGGGGTCGAGAATCTCAAACAGTTACACACTCTAATCAAGCAAATCCAAGAAAAAGAGCATACACTAGCAAATTAACAAAGGTATTGGGGAGTTTATAATGTGAAAAGGATGAAAAAGATCAATGATTGTCTTTAAAATTTTGAAAAGACTCTTGGCCTTTTTATATCAGGCCAACTCAGTGGTCTACGACTAACGTTGTTGAATCAGTTTTGATAATCGATTAAGGTGCTTAAGCTCGCTTATGAGGCCTAAACAAATACAAAACTTGAAGTTAAACTCGATGGACCTGATGGAGTTTGCATAGTGTAATTTGGTGGATCGCTTAATAGATCCTTATTCACCAAAGTTGAAAGTACCATTTTTTCAAAACTCTTGGCTCAGAAGGCAGGTAGGAAGATGTCCGCCCAACCTTTTTGGTGCATCACCGACTAGGTACTTTCATCGTCGAATGTATCCCTTTCAACATTTTGACTAGATCTCAACCTTCACTTACAACACATATTGTTGAAAGAAATAAAATAAACTTGGGTTGCCTGCCAAGAAGCGTCGTATTTAACTTCATGGCACAACACAATTCTTACTCATCAACAATCATTTTTGGGATTTGGGATTTGGGATTGTGTCACTAGGAAACATTTCCTTTTGCCTTTGATTTAGATAGGTAGAGATCTGAAATCATTTGAGTTTCTAGCTTCTTGATTGACGTGGAATGTGAAGTAACCATTTGAGTCAAAGTGGAGAAGTTAATTTGGCTGAAAAAGGCATGCCAAAAAGGTGAGAAGACGAGCACTTGGCGCATCGCCGACCAGGTCGGCAAAGCCCGAATTACTTAGCCGAGTGACTCCAATGCTGAAATTCTGGGAACGTATAAATGCAATTTTAAAAAGAAGAAAAGGAGTTCCCACATTGTCCAGTTCAGGGTTTTTGATCTTGAATATTCTAAAACATTGTTTTTACACTTTTGAGGAGATATTTAGGGTTTATTTGACTTTTAGCTTCAATTTGAGCATTTGGAGACTTGTGGATTGTTGCCCAACCTGATGGAAAACTTCGTTGGTAACAATTTATTGTTCTTTATTATGTTTGGCTAAAAACCCCATTCTTGGGGGTGTGATTATATAGTTGAATGTTTCAATTAGCTTATGGGTGTTGATATTTACTGATTTATTATTGATTCGAAGTGGGTTCAATTAATAGTTGGTGTTTTAATTAAGGAATTGTAGTTGCAAATGCAATTCTAGTTTCGTACTCTAAGCTTGTTTGAGAAAGAAGTATTAGAGTTAAAAATTTATTAGTTGATGACTGTAGTGATTGTGTTGTTACGTATTTAGCTTGAGAAAGTGAGTCTAAATGCAATCTTACAAATCTAGCTTGAAAGAGTAGATTGATTAAGGTATTGGGTTGTTAATCAGTGTTGTGCTTGTCGAGGTTCGAAAGAACTTACTAGATTCGCGATAGTTGATTGAGAAATGTCTATTTCACCCAAAGCCTAACTTACCCACTGAGATTCAACGACTTTTAGTAAATAATAATTACTCATTTTGAGAAATTACATTCAATTTATCACACTCCCAAAAAACTCTCTATTTGTTTACCTCCAATTTAGTGGTTGTAATTTGGTTACCCAAATCCCCCCAATTGACAGTAATTGTCAATATCTTGTCACTTACTTTATTGTTGCGAAAATGTCAACATCTACAAATGATTAGAACACTATTTTACTTCTTAAGCGAACTTTTTACCGTATCACTCCATGTGGGATCGACCCTAACTCTTAGTTGAGTTTATACTTGTTAGCGACCACCTACACTTAGAATCGGATGAAGTGTAGTTGAGTGTTATCACTTGGTATAAGGGAAAACATCAGAAATACCAGCACAATTAGCAATAACATTGTCTGAAGAAACGGGTTCCCCTGGAGATCCAATCTTCACATGCTGCAAAAGTTTGAAAAAGGTTGAGGTATCGATCATGTGTCATTGGCATGTCCCATGAGTTGTTAGAGTGAGAGTTTCCTTCCTCAGTAGTGAGAGCAATATTGCTCTTCGCAATCGTACTAAATTTCATAAATTTGGTGAACTTAAAATTTGTAGGAAAACCAATCAGTCTATAGCAATTATCAACTACATGATTTTTCTTCTTGCAATAAGTACAAAACAATGCATGTGCAATCTTTCTTGGTGCATGAGATCAACATCTAATTATGTGAAATTTGGGTTGATAAATAGCAAACTATAAGATTGAAATTGATTTATGTGATTAAGTGTTTAGAGATTTGGGATTAAGTGTTGAATTATAAAGCATGTAAAAAGTTTTATCTTTGTTTTAGCTTCACATATGAACATTTTTTGGTGGTGATACGTGGATGTTGAACTGAAGGTGTTGGGAAGTTTTCTATTTCAAGATATATTAAGTACTGTCATATTGCACAGCTTTGGATCAACGGAAACAATTTTTGGTTTTTGATATCAAATCTGAAATAAATGATGCTCAATTAATTTTGCTTATTTTTTCTTTATTTTAGATCAACAACTAAATTAAATGTAACTCTCCAATAATTTTTTTTTCTTCAAAAAAGACGTCAATGTGGCAGTGTGTGCTTATATTTTGGTAAAGCTGTGTTTTCTACTTGTGCATTTTGGTGTCGTTTGTAAATTGACTTTACCTCCTTTTTGGTAGATGTTAATTGATTCAATCTCTATACAAGAAACAGGTAGGTTATTCTCACAGCTCGAAGCCAAATGAAGTGGGACGATGGCTTGTGAATTTGAGTTATTGATATAAATGTTGAGAGATGGGGTTCTATTTCCAGACTATGGTAGATAGGTTGCAATAGGTTGTGATATTTTTTAACTTAGCTATAAGATTTATACACTTTTTCAACAGAAAGAAGTTATCTATTTTATTCGATCAGAATTTCGTTAAAAGATTGACTTATGTAACAAGTACAAGAATTATTTAACAAAAAGTAAGTTAACCAAAATATATGTCGTGTTTAATTTGCTTCTAGCAGCTCCTTATAATGCGTGCTTTGCTTCATTATATAATTCATTGAGACATGTAAAATTTTACCAGTTTTTGTTGCACTCACTGTTATAATTTTTGTAAAAACTAAAGTTTACTTGTGAGAATCTGTTGGGCTCGTGCCGAGAACGAGTTGTACCTCTCTCTCTCTCTCTGTCTCTCTCTCTCTCTCTCTCTCTCTATATATATATATATATATATAGGGGGTTTAGTAACACTAAAAAATAGGGAATCAACACAAATATGATCTACCATGTTTGAAAAGGACTAGAGGTGTGTGCAAACCAATTGGGGTTTCATCTCAAATAGGAAAAGATTAATCCAACAAAATTGATTAATACATCGAAAGCATTTGGTCAAGGATACATTTGATATTCTTTCGAACTATCAAACGTAAGTCCCTTGGATTCTCTCGAACTCCAAGGCCCTTTTCAATAAAACACCAAACATTGCTTGAGTAGATAGACTATCTCTAGCTCATATCATTAAAGGAGAAATTAATTGAATT
Organism: Solanum piurae; assembly: GCA_029582685.1. Classification (NCBI taxonomy): domain Eukaryota; kingdom Viridiplantae; phylum Streptophyta; class Magnoliopsida; order Solanales; family Solanaceae; genus Solanum; species Solanum piurae. The sequence goes on along the minus strand of JAJOOO010008285.1, from coordinate 14,559 downwards.
ATCATTAGCTCAAACTCATAGAGTAATTTCAACAAGTTCTCACTATTGAGTCTTACCCATCTCCATTTTTCTTTCTCAAGCCAAAACAATTTTAAAGAGCTCAATCAATATTTGCAAGCACTGATTTTTAGTTTAAAACTTCAAGAAAACAATAGATTAGTATCATACAATAAATTTTTTAACCGATTATTGGGGTTTTACACCCCCATCAAGCACACACACTCCTAGCTAAGAATTTAGTTGCTTATGAAGAAGAAATAAAGATAATACTCATGCAAGAAATCTCCATTTTAGGCTAATTTGATTAACAAAATCTTAAATCTAAACCTAGAGTAATACAAATCTGAAGTTTCTTCCTCTGCAAGCTAAGAAGTTCTTCACTATTCACTATGAATATATTTTGTACAAGAAGGCCTCTGTACTACTATTATCCCTAATTGGGAAGAAGATAAAGGTACATAATTACAAAAATCCTCATTATATCCTTGGAACCTTCCAAAGAAGCACTAATTTTCATAACTGTATTTTTATCCTTCACCTTCCGTCTTTGAACTTGTGCTAGACCGATGAAGCGTTGATCCAGGATTGTGGAGTGTTAGTCGCTCTCTCAGTTTGACCTTTAATTCTCATTGAAGCATCTGCATTAGGATCGGCATATCATCAATCAAGCATTGTACCACGCAAGTTGTAGCGCCAGTACCGAGGCAACTTTGTTCCATTCAAGCTGGCGCGATGCCTATTGGTTCTAGTGGGACGCCAGTTCCTTCGCCGGTGTTCTTGTGAAATTTTAAGCTTCAAATCCATCAAATTTACTTTTTTTCCAAAGAATGCATGCATACAAAAGAATTAGGGTTTATATCCCCTCAATTGACATTCAATAATACAATAATTTGAGTCCAAGGACTCCGTAAAATACCAACTCATCATGAAGCACCAAAATAACTATACAAATTCAAATAGATCAGTTGATGAAGAACAAAGTACATTTAGGTGATAGCTTTTCGTATTATTATTGAAGGGGAGAACCAAGACTTGTTAGAGAAACTATTAAAACTTGAAAAGAGGAATTCAATGCGAGCATAAGGAAATCCGTGATTCAGTTAAGCAAATTAGTCAGATAAATTTGAACAACAAAGCAGCAAGCAATCCGATTATCAAAAACACTGACCATCGGGAAACTAGTGAATTGTGAAATATAGGAACTCCTAAAAGAAAATTTCTTACAATGCAAGAACTCAAAATCCAACAATCAGATTTAAGTGAAGGGATTGTCGGTCATTATTTTCACTCCTTTATTAAGGAGGTAGGTTATCGGAAGGACGACTCGTTCACGCTGGTAGTTATTGAAAATTTTAATCAGATGCGACGGTTTGTAGGAGCCGAACCGGTATTTTTTTCCTTATCTTCTGTTTTTTATATGGAATGAGGAGAAATTGCCCAAAAAAATAGGTAAAAACAAATATAAAGGCACTCACTTGAGCGTGTTGGAGCAAAATGTAGTTTAAGAGTGTGTTTGGTATGAAGGAAAATGTTTTCCTAGAAAGTATTTTCTTGAAAAACAAGTGGATCTTTAACTTATTTTCTCATGTTTGGTTGGTGAGTAGAAAAATATATTTTTTTAATGTTTGGTTGGTGAATGAAACATATTTTTCAGAGAATATCTTTTATTTTTGGCTTGAGACTAGAAAAATATTTATAAAAAAAATATTGACTGGGGGTAGGATCGTAGGGTGAGGGTATGGGGTGGGATAAAAAATGAATTGTTTTAAAAAAAATTGTGGGGGACGGGGTAGGTGTTGGGTGTAGTAAAAAAAATCCTTAAATTTGAAATATTTTTCAAAAATAATTTTTAAATTTTTTTTTTCTTTGGGGGAGGCGGGTTTGGTTGTAGGGTCGGGGTACTGGGGGCATGTTTGGGGATAGGGTAAAATATATTTGAAATTTAAAAAATTACTCTTTTTATGGGGAGGGTTGGGTACCGGGTAGTGTAAGAAAAATAATATTGTAATTTAAAGATGATGTAGAGTTTTGGAAAATGTTTTCCTTAATTTTTCAAGGGACGTTATTTTCCTTAAATTTGAGGAAAATAAGTTGTTTTGGAAAATATTTTCCAAATCATTTAAGTCAACCAAACATGGAAAAATTGAGAAACATTTTCCAAAAAATATTTTCCTTCATACCAAACACACCCTGAGTATTTGAGCATTTCAATATTTAAGTAAGATGACTCATGTGAAATGCGATTGTGCAACAACATTTCATTTGTTGGTTCCACTTCATGAGTGGCTCTTTATGCCTATTTACTCACATTTGTTGGTGGATATAATTTCCATCATAACTCAGATAATTATTCACTCATTATTTTGCCTAATTATATCTTTTAACTAGTAAAATTATCCGTGCCTCGCGCAAGAATTTAGTATCACATAATTTATAAAATAATACTTAAAACTTATCAGTCATTAAAACGAAAACACTATATTATCTTACATACAAGATTACGTAGTAACGAACATTAATAATGTAAAGGAAAATGATCATTATAATATCTTATCATTTATCCTTAAATCACTCATCTTTAATTTGATTTTAGAATTTATCATTTTGCTTCAAGTGTTACTATTTGATATTTTTGGAAAATCAAATGAACATCAACTTGAGATATTAAATTTTCTAATGAATGAATAATCGTTGATGAAGGAATAAATAAATTTTAAAATGCTGAAAAAAATAAACAAATATTCTAATTCTAACGTGTAGAAAGTTCAGCTCTACCTTTTGTTTTACATATATCTTTTAAAATTTCCTCATTTAAATGTATGATAAGTAATTATTAAAATAATAAATTAAAGGGAGAATGTATCATATCGGATAACAATTCAACTTATTATATATACTTGAAAGGGAAAAATATTATACAAAACTATTCAGTTTGTTTGGGTATTTTTTTAAAATCAACATACCAAAGTGATGGAGTTCAATTTGAAACTACACTTTTATTCCAATCGCAGTGTCGAGAAACACATTTATTACTTCAAGGAAAATATTTACAACTTGTAGTAAACTTCAGAATCTTTCCATACTTCATATTGAATATGAGCAATTAATTTACTGTGTAGTTATCTATGTCTTTGGTATTAAAAGAGGCTACAGTCTAGTCATATTCCTGTATAGGTCATCCGGCACATCCTTGAACCTATGTCAATAGTTTATTAATTCTTGTCTTCTTTTCTTGGTTCACTTCGCACATCAATGTGCGATAAAGTTTTTAAGGTCTTATGTCTTTACAATTGCATACCAAGTTTGAATTTTGTTTTCAAGAGATGGTAGTATAGACCTTTAAGGAATTTTTTTATCATACAATTTCAGTAGAGAAAAGTTGCATACAATTGCAGTAGAGAAAAGTTGTGTGAATGTTCAATTAACGTGTGTTATTTAATCTGTACTAACAAATGCTTATAACAATAACTTTGTAGAAAAAAAAAAAAAAAGTTTAAAACATGTACTCAAAAATAATAATTAATATCATAAGCATAAATTAATGATTGTAAAAAAACTTACTAGGATTTGTAACAATAGAATGAAACACAAAGGAAAAAATCGAGCCCATTGAATGCACAGTGTCCCCATAAGGAAATTATTCCCCTCTAGTACCCGAGGTTTAAAGGAATAGATTCTCTCAGGATGGAACGATTCTATTCACCAGTGTATTGATACAAAAACAATCGTGTCAGTGAGCCACTCAACATGAGCAAAGTACACAAATATTTAATTGTCCAGAAGAAGAACAAGAAGTTCAGAATTTTCGTTGTTTTAAAATGAGAGGAAATCCCTCTATTTATAGACAACAAAGGGTAATGTGAACAAATGTTTATTGTGCCTTATCGGAAAGGTCACAAGACTTCATAAAAGTCACAACTTTTTATGAAAGCGCAAGACTATTTTTGTAAGTAAATAAATTTAAAGGGAGTCCTAGTTTATGGTGGCAACACGTAGGCAGGCCTGGCAGGCCTAGGGTTCTTTATATATATATATACTCTTTGGGCCATTTATTTACCCAATTTACTAGCTTATTATCTTCTTATCCATTGCAAGTATGGGTGTTCGTTGTTCGGTTTGGATCAGTTATTGATTAAAACCAAAATCAAACCAATCTAGTCAGTTTTTAAATTTCTAAAATCAATCCAAGCGAAACGAAAAAAATAACCGTTGGTTTGGTTATTATCGATTTGGTTTCGTTTGGTTCGGTTTTTTAATTTTCAATTTGAAAGTAACTAACTTTTTGAGGACATACGTATCTCGATAGACACATACACATAGTACATGAGCAATCCACAGGAAAGCTATTGTGAGTTCAATTTAACAATACAAGAGTTATAATTACACGAATAAAGTGATTCAATTCAGAGAAAGTGTGACTATTTTTTGTGAGGTGCTGTAGGTAAGACTAAAGTAATGGATTTGATGGTCTTGGACTTAGGATTGTAAGAGTTGGGCTTGAGAAAATGGTAAACTTGAAGATTTAGGTTAATTAAAATTTAACAAAATAGTAATATAAAAAAGAAAGACTTATAAATTGAATTAAAACAAGGGAAATTCTTTTTTTTTCTTTTTCATGTATAAAAGTTTTAGGTCTATAAAGTCTGGGACTTTGGAAGCAAATTTAAATTTTTCAAACTCTTGTGATGTGAAATATGCAAATATCTTCCACAGAAAAGAAATATCTGCCCCCAAACTAAAAGGAAGAAGAAGGCCTTACCCTTTTTCACCACATTTTCCTGTGGAAAAAATGCATTCTTCCACTCTGCCCATACAAACCATTCCCACAAAAAGCATAAACAAATTTCTAAATCCAAGAGCTCATTTTCCAAGTTCATGGAAATCCCATAACAAAAATACTTGTAATAATTCTGTCATATGCAGAGCTAATAGTAGTTCAATCACTGATTTTGACCTGTATGATCTTTTTGGAGTTGAAAGTTCATCTAACCAGGCACAGATTAAGCTAGCCTATAGGATGCTTCAGAAGCGATGCCACCCGGATATCGCCGGACCATCTGGACATGAAATGGCTATTATACTCAATCAAGCTTATGCTCTTCTTTCTGATCCTGTTGCACGTATGGCTTATGATAAGGTCAGTCCATATACTTCCCTTACTTGTTGTATTCCATCGAGATAAGAGACGCATCGAATACGTATGTTAATGAATTAGATCATTTATATTTGAGTTGGTAATTATGATATCAGTCTATGTTTAACCCATTAAAATACGGGTCTAAAGTGTTGAGAAGACTCAATTAATGTATGATATAGATAACTAATTAGCTAGTATCAAATGAAGCATGCTTTAATTAGAGTCTAGGAAGGGGAAACATAAAAAATAAAAGGCAAGAGTTGATATATATGTTGGTCTTTTTGATGTTTGTGTATGATGCAGGAAATGACAAAAATAGCAGATTTAAAGGGGTACACAGGGAAACCTTTGTATTCGGCATGGTATGGTGAAGATAATGAAGAAAGAGCTGTGTTTGTTGATGAAGTAAAGTGTATAGGCTGCTTAAAATGTGCTTTGTTGGCTGAAAAGACATTTGCTGTTGAATGTGTGTATGGAAGAGCCAGAGTTGTTGCTCAATGGGCTGATACAGAAGACAAAATTCAAGAGGCTATAGATGCATGTCCAGTTGATTGCATCTCGTAAGACATATATACTACTATCGTATATTCTGAATTATTTCTCTTTCTTTCTTTCTTACATGTGAATATTTTCATAGAGTTGTTGAGAGGTCAAATTTGGCTGCACTTGAATTCCTAATGTCGAAGAAGCCACGAGGCAATGTTAGAATTGGTGCTGGCAATACAGTTGGTGCTCGCACCTCCAATATATTTGATGATCTAGACAAATTCCAGAGCAGATATCAAGGTGCCTTCAACAAAACCAATCCTAAGGTAAACCTAACAATTGTTCGTCTTCTTTTCTTATGCAAACAAAGCAATTTACAACTGTTGCTATATTTCAGGCTTCAGAAGAGGCACGAATATCAGCATTTCAAGCAATCCGAGCAATGTCAAATTTATTCTACTGGCAATCACCAATTGGAGGACCTGCAGAAGCCATCCATGCTTTGGTACCAGTTAGAAGAAGGCTAATTGAACCCGATATTAAGAAGCTTAGACATGTTGTAGAAGCTATGAAACAAGTCAAAAAATCAACAGTTAATCAAAGTAGCAACGATGAGTATTGGTCTCCATCAATTCCTGAACTTGCGGTACCAACAGACACTAGTTTGGTAGTAGATCAAGTTGATTCCTTCCCCAAATTACCAGTGGAATTCTATGATGAAGCTTTCTCACCTAAGGAGAAACACCAAGGTAGTCCCTGGCTCGGGGTAGTGCCATTCACAACAGCAACAGCAGCAGCAATTATAGTTTGCATAAAACTTGGAGAAGAAACGACTGTTACACTCAACGATCATATTGGTGGTTCTCTCGCATTAGACATTGTCAACAGCCCATGGCTCAAGGTCATTCTGGCAGGTGTTACATGGTATATGATTGGTATGGCACTAGTGGAACTCACGGGGACGATTCATAGTTTGTTTAACCAGGACAGAAAATTGTGAGAAAATTTATTCCGGAATATAAGCGTGTAACTGGAAGGCATATAAATAAATCTTGTAACATAAATGTAAAGTTTAAATTATTATATGGTCCAACCAATTTTTAAAGTTATTGTATAGTCAAATCAGTTCTTGTCCTAATCTGTCTCAAAAAACAACATATCTAATCCCAGCATATCTTTTTATCAAACCACACGACCCGCAAAGATGACACAAAATGCAGTCAACCACACACACATGCACACTAAATTAAGAGCCTCAAAAGTCAAATCATAAGGAATTTTAACTTATGACTTATAGCTTATTTTTGAAATTTTTTGCCTAAAAACACATTTTTATTTAACTCAAACACTAGAAAAGTATTTAAAAATTATTTTATCTTAAAAACACCAAGCTGATGAATGGTTCCTCCCTTGCGTTAACAAAGGATCCAACTATCCCATTATTGAAACTGGGGATGGGAAATGCTATTCTCTATAGCATTAGTAGAATTAATTGAAATAAGTAAATTTTATAGAGAATAATAGCTACCTAAACAGTTAAATATTTTCCCTAATTAGCATGCTGAAGCGGAAACCACAAAACCACAATTACAGAAAGGTCGATATAATAGATAGATCATAACATGGTTTCAACAAGAGTTTAGTCTTTCCACTTGCAACAATGGAAAGTTATTGTACACTTGGATCTTGACAGCAACTGAATCGGTCTAATGGAAACCACTTAGCAACCGTATGTTACAGTTCAGTCATAAAGTGCAGCATATTCCACAAACAAAATACAATATCAACAGACACTCAGTAACGATACTTGGTAGAGTAATCTTTTGGTGCAATAACTAGACCACGACCCTTTCGTGCACCACGGTACACTGTCTCAACAATATCAATGAACTCTTGTTTATCTTTGAGTGCCCAGTTGATCTTGTTATTGTTTCCTGTGCCAAGATCAATCATGATGTGCTTGTTCCTGAAGAAGAACATGATAGTTGATGGATCGTACAACTCATACATCGTGTTAAAATCAGGGACCTCTGTTATGTCCACCAGGTATATCACAGAAAAATTCTTTAATGTATCTGCAACTGAAGCCAGCACCTCGTCCATCTGAAATGCCAGAAGGAATACAAACCAGATGAAACAACATAAGAGATTTTTACAAATTTTACAGCAATGGAAATATGAGAAGGGGAAAAAAAAGAGGAAGTAAAAGAATCAATATGCCACTGTGAACCCTCCTCAGGAGAAGAGAGCAGCCAAATGATGTTAAGTTACTGCAAAGTAATGCATCAATTAAAAACATCAAGTATGCCCATATTGCCCCAACCAACTAAAAGTCAGGTTCTGATAAAAGAGAGATCTGGGAAGATATCACTAAAAGCCGATGTGAGAAGCTACTGAAGAATTAACAGCAGAAAAAACAATCCACATCCAATTAAACTTGACAGGCAATGACTAATGCACTAGTTCCGGCAGTACCTGACTTTAATCAGGTTTTCATGGTGGAAACTAATGCATGTCAATCTGGTGTAGGGGGCTGTATTAAAAGATTGCCAATGGCATTCTGAATAAGCTCAAGCACCTAGATATCAGAGAAAATCTAGATATGAGAGAGATTTTATGACACCACTGAATGTTATAGACAAGTGGAGGCACTATCTGCACTATAAGAGCTGATCACCTTACCTGCAGTATTGGGTGGAACAAAAGGTCATTACTGCTTATTTAACAAAAAGAGCTCACTAAGTTGCATGGTCTGGATTATATGACCCAAATAAAAAGGAGCTGAAAATAGAGTTGTTGATCCACTATCAAAGAGAAATGAGGATGAAGCTATGCACAAAGAGACTGAAGGAGGGCGACAGGCCACAGATTATTTTTCTTTTTTTTTATGACAAAGGGAAACCCACAGCCGCTACACTTTGGGTACGCACAGGGTAAAAAACCCGCTCTTATGCAATAGCTCGGAAACCACACAGGAGAGGTAACCCGCACTAGGCAAGCCCAGTGTGATGAGCTCAACCCACAAGGTAAACCCCTTGCTTACGCTAGCAAGGGGTTTCGAACTTGAGACCTCCAACATGGAAGTCCCAAGCCCAAACCACTGGGCCACCCCCGAAGGGTGTCGGGCCACAAGTTATTGCCCTACATAGGTTCAAAAGATTCAACACTGCTATGAACAGAGTACAGAGTACAGACCTAATTACTTATAGCTCACACCACAGATTCAGAGAAGCCACATATCTAGCTTGCAATCTGTAGTACCACGAAGAGAAGGAAAAATGTATGTTGGCAATACAGGAGAATCAAGACATCAAATACTCAAGCATGAACCACCAGTAGGTAGGTAATCATGTCATGTAGGCACATTTAGGAGCATTTCCTGAAATAACTTTAACGAAAATGTGAAACCCAAGGTAGCTGTCGTGAAGAAGTGTATCAGAGAAGCAAGAAAGAAAACATATCCTATCTAGGGCTTCTATAACTCTTACCTCTACACCAGACTTGGAAGAGGTTCATTTGTGATAGTAGAAAGGTTGACGAAGGGGGTACAGAAGCTAAATTAAATCCCTGAAACTATCCTTTCTGACAGAGATGGGATAATTTAGAGCAACTGCTGGCAGGAATTATTATTTCAAGTTACTGGGAACACAACTATGTTAGCATAGCTTATCACCCTCAATCAGATGGACAGACTTAGACAGTGAATGAATTTACTGATACCTATCTGAGATGCATGAAGATCATAGGCTCAAACAGTGGAAGCAATGGCTTGGTTTAGCTGAAGTGTTACAATTCAAACTTCCATAACTGTTTGAATTGTGCACCATTTGAAACATGGAATGGATCCTCACCAGTCACCACCCAAGATATCAATTGGACCCTTATTAAAAGCTAATGTACCAGCAGCAAAGGATTTCTTAACCCAGAGGCAACAAATGCAGCAGTTATTGAAAGACAATCAAGAGCAAAGCACAAGAAAGAATGTAATTTAATGCAGATATGCCACAAAACTGAGTGAGAATTTATAGTCCGACGTCAAGAAAATATAAATGATCCGGAAAAAATTGAAGTTTAAGACTTTAAGTTATATGGCCCTTCAAGGTTCTGGATAGGGCAAGGTGGCATACAGATTGGACTGAACTTCTGACCCTAGTGCACCCTGTATTGCACACATGTGTATATGTGCTGAGCAAAGATGATCGATTTCTGGTTCAACCAGTAGCAATCTTGAAGAGACGGTGGGTCAAGCACACCGGCCAACCAAGAAACTGTCTGCATAACGACTTAGACAGCAAATTACTTGACTCAATCTGAAACAGGATAATCCAAGATACTAAAACCTCTTAGGAAAAAAATTACTCATTCTAGGAGGGCATGCGCTACTTTTTAAAGTTCTCTTACTAGTTTTTTTACTCTCTTCTTAATTTCTAGTTTAATTTGTTTTTGGACAACCATTATTTTTCGTTGTGAAATAAATAATCTGTATTTTTTTGGCATTTATCTAAATTAATTTTTTACTGTGCAGGAATCGGGATCATGATAAAAGATTTATCGATATTAAGAGGCTTGGTGATCTTATCAAGAAATTAGTACTGACAAGGAAACATGGAACTTATCCCTGTGTTTTCTTGTGAAATTTGTTATACTTCTGCTTTTGGTACAGTCGAGAGAGCTTTCTCGGTAATGAAGTTACTTAAGAATGATATACGGAATAAATGAATGATGAGCTTTTGAGTGGTTATTTGGTGCCATAAGTACATTTAGAAGTACAAAGATTAGTCAAAGAAAGTTTTTGAATGGTTATTTAGTGTTTTAAATACATTTAGAAATATGAAAACTTGTAGAGGGAAGTATTGCAAGGGTTGAGAGAGCTTAGATAGAAAAAAAGTATTTAGTACTATTTTTTTTTAGAGAAGGTAACGTAGGTGTTTAGCACTATATACATTTCAAAATATGAAGCTCACCGAGGGAGAGTTGTAGTGATTTATACAATTTATGTTTTACTAATATGATTTGAATAGTTATGCTGTTAATATGATGTTATAACAATTTTCTCTTTGATGAAATAAGAAGGATACCATTAAGAAAAAGTATCAAGAAGACGCAAGCATTACAAAGAGATTATCAGCTCCCAGTAAGGCAAACAAAAGCTATCACAACTTTCAACATAAATCTATGGAACTGATAAATTCTAGGAAAGATTCAACAGTAATTACAGAGGAGTGGTTTTACCCAACTAAAAGACTAATCAAACAAATAGTCTTAAGAGAGGAAATGGGAGTTGAGATGCCATCAAAACACCCTTTGTTCCTCTCTATCCATTAACACCACAAGATACAAGCAGGAACCAAAGACCAAATCTTTTTGATGGACATCCCAATTTTCTAGGAACTCCAACACACAAAAGCTTCTCTCAAGGAGCCTGGCATGGCTCAGTCAATGCAATGAAGAAACAAGTGATTGATAGATTATGGGTTGAACAAGCATACGTAGCATATGTTGGCTATATGAAGCTTCCTCATAAAAATTGTTTTGTCCACTTTCACTAAATCTCGACAACGCTTACAAAATATTTTGTGTATGCCACTGCACTTTGCACTACTTGGAATAAAAAGAAATGTTTCTTTAAGGGGGGTAAATAAGTTGCAGGAGGATCATTATGGAGTCAACCAGTGGATCAAACCACAGAGTAGTCAAAAATATCGGACCAAAATGGAAGTTGGAAAGGGTCAAGTGCTTTTGATTCCCCTAGTACCTTTGGTAGTCGGAAAGAAGGAACCAGTCTAGCTAGAGTAATCCACAGGAACATGGTTTGGGAAAAGTCATATCATTTTAAGGATAGAAAGCTGATAGTAGGAGCACTGTGTATGTTATATTTATCCAGCTAGTTTTACTTTTTCAAAGATTGGAGCTAGTAAAAGGGGGCACTTGTACTCAAGGACATCGAGAAATCGTAGATGTTACAGCATCTTCATCTTAACCTTTTCTCCTGAAGATGTCTTCACCTTAATGAGAAATTACAGCAATAAGGTTACTGCACCTATTGGCCTTGGCTTGGAAAACAAAAGCTGAGAGATGAGCATTCTCGTCCTTCAACCGAGAGTAGAAGCATTTGATGTCAATATTCAATGTCATAAAGCAACGCCCTGGGGTTTCTTCTTAGATGGTTGTATTTAATTGTGACATTTCTCATATGTTCAAGTGGCAGAAAACATCAATACTTGAGCCATTGCAGGAGCAATGGGCACATGCTTCTCAGTAATGATTCATATGGAATTAGCACAACCCGGATAGGACCCATATTACCCAACTTATATGTGGAGCTATTACAACTCTTAATAGCATTAGATGGACTTAAGAACAATAACATTTGCAGCCGCAATGAGAAAATTTACTGATTGGGAGGAAATTGATTATCACTGTTCGATTCATTTCCAACCTTGAGAACAACGTCTCCTAAGGGGATGGAATGCAGCAATTTTGGGTAGATTTGCAATCAGGTTTACAGTCTCGGGTTAATTAGATGTCTTTCAACTAGTTATTTTAGTCTCCAAAAGTTTCCTTTGGTTAACTAAACTCATATATAGTTGTAGAAGCACTAGAGACCCACATGGGGTTTTTTGAGAGGGTTTACGAGGAAAGGACATGGAATATTCCAGCTGTCCAATTTAGCTATCAATAGTAAATACCAGGCGAAGTCATATTCCAGATTATTATCCATGTTCAATGAAGAAAAACATCATATCCTTAGCCTGTTTCTCGGTATTCTGCAAATGTTCATTATGTTTGTAATTGTGTTATGCAATTGCAACGTTATTCGTTAATAACTACAATTCTATATCTAAATTGGAATATCAATAAACATTACAGAAATATCACAACTAATTGACTATCCTAAGAAATTAATCAAACAAAATTCGCAAGAACAAAACTTGGATGGTTCACCTCAATCAAACAGGTTCAATGGTAAAAACTAGAATAATCGAGAATATAGAAAAACTAGGGTTTTCCTAACAAACTTAAGAACCCATCAAAAACTCGAGATTAGGGGCATGAATACCTGCATACAAGTTTCGTCCCAGTCATGGCCGAAGCGGATAATGACAAGGCGTTCCTCTTCAGCGAGAATGGCTTGATCGACGGCCCATCCTGAGTGAAGGTGAGGCAACAAGTATGACATCTTTCTGAGTCCACCAAACCAAGGGTTTTCTCACTTATTAATTTGAAAAACCTAATTCATTCTTCACCCTCCTCCAAACCACCCACTCATTCGCCAAAAAATATTGATATTATTTTATTTTTTAAAAAAAAAATTGTACCCCATCCTATTTAATCGTCCGCTCCTAATTTATTTATTTATTTTTATATTTTTTTCATTTTGTGTTAGATATGTACATATATTCTTAGTAACTTTTTCATGTACCGATTATAACATCAATAAAAAAAATTATTTAAAAAAAATTATTGTGGCGACAAGTAAAATATATTTGCGATATGTATATATCTAACAGAAAACGAGAAAAAAAAAATTAGAAGCGGAGTGTTAGGAGGAGTGGGTAGAATATTTTTTTAAAAAAAATAAAATAATATCTAAATTAGTATTTGAAGGGGGGAGATGAAGTAAAAAAAATAAAAATGGGGGGGGGGGGGGGTTATGGTGAGAGGAAGTGATGGAGTATGGTAAAAAATATTTTACATTTTATTTTATAAAATAATATTATTATTTTTTTAGACAATAATTTTTAATCTTTAATATTAAATAATACTTAATTTTTTTAATTTTTTTCAAGCTGAAATATTTTGTTCATGTGGAGTGTGATGTAACATTTTTTAAAATAAAAGATAGAGTGTATTACACACTCTATGATGAAAGTGTTATAAAAGAGAGATGTGTGCTTCTCAAACTAATAAGTAATAGTTTATGTATGAAACTTATACTCTCAATAGTTTAGGTATGAAACTCAAAAAAAAAAATATAGTTTAGGTGCATTTTTTACACTTATCTCAAAAAGGCTCTTGTTATTGTCACAAACCAAAATAGTCCTTTTGTTATAAAATAACTAGCTTAACAAAATTATATTAATAAACTAGATTTAAAAGAAGAACAAGAGAGAGCATAATCTATTCCAAACTTTCTTCTCTTCATTTGTGAATGAAAGTAAGGGCTATTTATAGCCAACAAGTAATATACAAACTAACACTTGTCCATTAGGAAGTTATCCACTTCGCCAAGTGATGACACAACTCAAATGGGTGGCCCACATGGCATCCATTTAGTATGGCAAGTGATGACAATCAAAGGGGTGACCCCACAGGGCATCCATTTAGTTTTACAACACTCCCCCTTGGATGTCCATGTAAAAGGAAAAGTTGAAGGAACAAAAATATACATAGATTTTCACAACACGCATTGTTTGCTGCCTCATTAAAAACCTTTCTAGGAAAATCCAGTGGGACAAAACCTAGACTAAGGAAAAAAGAGTGCAACGCGTATTTTGCTCCCCATGATAAAGACAACGATTCAGATTCTCAAGTCTTCACATTCCAATCATGTGCACCATCTTCTCAAGAGTTGAGGCTAGTAAAGATGTGGTGAATAAATCTGTTGGATTATCACTTGAACGAATTTGTTGTACATCAATATCACCGCTCTTCTGAAGATCATGACTGAAGAATAATTTCGGTGAAATATGTTTCGTTCTATCTCCTTTTATGAAGTTTACTCTTAATTGAGCTATGCATGCAACATTGTCTTCAAAGAGCATTGTGGGTACCTTGACATCACACTTCAAATGTCCCCGAGACTACCCCCGAGGCGCGGACACGGGACCTAGGACCACAAGTGATCCCAAGCTAACCCTGCTGGCATGATCATGAGCATACTAAAGATAATAAACTGATGCGGAAGCTAAATCATAAATAAATGAAAAGATGGG